>CAUJRU010002763.1:0-65995 GCA_963277665.1 Viscum album | reverse complement strand
CCACCTATGGTTCTTCAAGAAAGGTAACCCATATTATAGATAAAGTGTCTTGCACTAAATTTTCAAGTTCTAAAGATGTTGGAAATAATAAAAATAACTATACATTTATCATTTATTTTATTTAATTATTAACTAAATTATTCATGCGTTGGAATTTCCTAAGACATTAACGTAGTTATATCATCTAAAAAAATTAAAGATAAATATCATGAAAAAAAATCAGATTTATATTACAAAATACTATGTTTAACTGAACCATTGTATTTTTGTTCCTAACTCCAAATTATTATAGAAATTTTAAAGAAAAAAGGTATATTATTTTCCCTTTTCTTTATTTAAATTATTATATGGGTCACTTTTATATAATGTGTCCCGTAAAAAAATATATTTTTAAAATAACCTAATAGTCTCAAAATATGTCCATCCAATACGTTTTGAACAAGAGTAGGGTCATTTTGTCACCTTATTTTCTATATTTAACAACTAAGTAAACTTATTTTTCCCTTAATCATTGTAATTAATTTTAAATATTTTCACTAATCACAAAGTTAAAAAAAATTAAATTTACCTTATAAGAAAATATACATTATTATTATTCTAAAAAATTAATCCATTTTCTAAATTTCAATCAAATAAGTGGAAATTTTTAATTAAAAATTAATCTTACAGATGTAATGAAAAAGTGGTTTTTAAAGTAAAAATGTTCAAAAAATTATAATTTTGTTTTATAAAATTTCATAATGAAAAATATTAAAAATAACTAAATTGGAATATTATATGTATAATTGAACTATTTTTACTATAAAACCAATTAAAAATGCAATTTCATGTAATAATGTTTTTTGATTGAATGATAGTTTTCAATTAAAATTCAATATTTTTCACTCTTCATCAAAAAAAACCTTTTTAAAATAATGCCAAAAATGAAACCAAAAATAATTTTGATATAAAAGTTTCAGAAATTATTTTTATTTTGAAAAAAAAATTCTAAATATAGTTATTAAAATAACTAATCCATAAAAAAACAAAAATACTTCTTTTTAGAAAAATACAGTTTTTAATCGTAAAATTTGATTTATTTTTTTCTATTGAATAAAAAACACATATGATTCATATTAAACATTATATTTGATATATTACATATAAATATTGTTAATATAGTCCAACATGTTATATTTGATTATTTTAATGTCATAAAACACACTTGTTCACATTTAAACTGCCTTTCAGAAAACTATTTCCTTTTATTTTCGAAAGAGATTTCTTTTATTTTACAATTAATTGGTTAAAAATTTCATTATAAATACATGTGTGAAACAAATTTTTATAATTTATTTAATACTTTCTATAACGTCATTCTAATTTATAGGTTATAACTTTCATGTTAAATATTAATATTAATAGTATATTTTTGTTTGGTAAAACTAGGTCTCACGTGTAACATAAGCTATTGTGGAAACTCATTATTGCATGTATCGTATGATAAAATTGGTGTTTCATAACCTTTTTATATAAAATATAATATTATTATTTTAGTGACTCAGGGTATTATAAACATTATGCCTCTAGATCCAGGAGACCAGTTTAAAAAATCAAGGATCTTGAGGATGACCACAAGTTTCATCCATTACATAGAAATCCACATCCATGTCGGTGTAATTATTCATACCAAGAATAGATTAAAAGTATCATGATATGGAATTAAGGAAATTATATCAAGTCTCTTTCACTCCTTATACACAGGTGGTGGTCATGATAGTGTTACCTTAGGAAATCCTCAAAACCATTGAGTCCCTATCCACATGGATAGAAGCCTTGGAGATTTGGTCAGCCCCCATATGACTCAGAAGGAATCCATATCCAAAATGGTTGGGTGAGACGTTTACACTATACCATTTATAATAATTTTATATTATCAACATTTGATGTAATTTTATCCCCAAAACAACATCTCAAACATTTTTTATACTAATTCATCCTTATAATGGTCCCTTGTGACTAAAAGGAGATAACACAACTTAGATGCTTTGTACATACTTTTGTGGGGCCGCCCTTTTTTGATATAATAACCTTCCCACATAAATCACTGTGGAAAGGGAATGACTTCATCAGTAATTCCATTAAAATGAAATCTCCACACTATGTAAAAAACATGTTGACCTAAAAAATTGAAAATAGCATGAAAATGAGAGGGTATTTGACTTTATCACCAAGTGTATGGTTATAACGTACTCACTCCGTATTCCACTTCTAAAAGAAAAATTATTGGATATTTATTCTAAAAAACTTCAACATGATTTGTAAACACATTTATTATTAATAAAATACCAAGATTAATTCTGTAAGTTCTAAAAAATAGAACAAAACCAAGAAGATTCAACTTAGAGGACTCTGGTAAAATCACATCCCATGGCCATTACACAATGAAAAAGGACTTTAAGATAATAGAGTGCTACTATCACTCTCAAAACAGTAACAATGTCTTCCAAATCACACAAGAATGACATGAATAACCAAACACCTCCCACCGAATAGCAGGAGAATCAAAACTACATTTAATAAGAGGTAAAAGGAGAACATGTATTCGGATTATTTGAATAATGCAATAAAAAATTATATTCCTTCCAGAATAAAAATATCCCTGTTGTTTTTTCATATTCATAGAAAACAACATACTCAAACTACGAGATCCTAGGAAACCCAATGGGGTTGGCCTCAATGTCCTTCCTCACTATTTTCCCATTAGTTTGAGGCTAGGGCACACTATATAAGTCTATTTAGTTTTCAATAAAAACCCCAAGTTAATAGTTTCTTAGATAAATCATATAGATGTAAAATCCCTGAGACAGGTGACTTGTTTGATCACCATGCATCTAGAACATGAGGGTGGTCGAAAAGAAGTTCCATCTAGGAATGGATAAAAGTTTGATAAATAGATGACTCAGAATATATTTGATAAAGATCACAACAAGCTGAGAGCACAACTTCATAAACATTACATTATTCTAGAACCTAAGGATATTCCATCAAATATTCCTCTAAAAGGAAGATATAATCATCAAATAATAAAAAATTAACCAGATAAATAGTAATATATAACTCCCAAACAAACCCTGACTCTTGTGGTATTCATTCCTTCAGTATTTGGAGAATAGGAATCGCCCACGAAATAGAACCCTAATTGGATGATGTTTCCATTTTGGTTTTGTTAATGTCATTCACTTAATATAACCTTTCTCTAATGACGAATCCTCATGAATACAAGTTCCTCATACCTAACTAGGGAACCCATGGATGAGTCTATAGAAAATAAGGGTACAAGAGACAATGTCATCACAGACAGATTTAATATTCTGGTTTCATCCTTACGTAAGACATATATGTGGACATGTCCCATGGTTGGTGCATCTGCAAGACCAAAAGGAGAGTAAATATGCATTAAATCCCTTAAATAGTCATTCAAATCTAATCACCTTAAATGATATGATATAAGGGAGAAACTCTCTAACTTTCCCAAATGAAGGGCTTGGTCAGCGTGAAATTCACCATTAGTGACATATAATCCATTAAAATCAATCCAAGAACAAGGTACATATACCTAAAACACTAAGGGTCATAATCCACATTCTAAAGAGTAACCCCACATTGGTAAGAGAAGACTAATGGAATAAAAATATGACATTCTAAAATAGTTGATGGATGTCCCAATAGAAATATCAATCTAATATTTTCTCCACCTATAAAAATATATCATACTTGTATTTATCAAGATCCTTTAGAGTCCTAGGAATATTTAGACATAATTTCCTGCATCTGATGTTTTTTTGGTGGAAACTACTCCATTAGAATGTTATACCTCAATATTATTCATAGATCTATATTGGGAATAATATCTCTCAGAACATATCATGCCTCTTTGTTTTAGAAAATATGGATAATAGTGACATTTTAAGGTCTCTCATTGATAACATCTCTAAGAGTAACATCATCTATGTCAAGTTTCTATATGTTTTGGGATATATATATATATATATATATGGGTATTTTCCTCTAATTAATTTGAACATTCAATGGAATGAAAAAATAAATTAGAGGACCCTTGAAAAGATCACACTCAAGGCACATCTTTGCGACTTCACATCTAACCCTGAGATTTTGGTCATCTAACAAGACACAACATAAAATATCCTACTTGAAAGACCTTGGATTCAAAGTCACATGTCAGGGTAAAAAAATACATTAATGTTTCAAATACCCTAATAATAGAAATGCCAACATACTATATGGTGATAGTTCTCCCTTTTAATCTTGTGAATCAATATACTTTGAGGAAAATTTCTATATGTGGGAAGGAAAATAACCAATTATAGAGGGTGACATGGACGTTTCCACTCCCAATGGATTGGGCTCCACCCATGTAAGTCCCTAGAGAATGTTCAACAGTGCTTAGTTTCTTCCCATGAACCTGATCATGGCAGCAGACATAACCCTAGTGAGCTTTTATGAACCAATAATTTCATATCTTAATGTCTATATGTTAATTATTGTACAAATAAAAGTGGTTTCATTAAAGTATAGTTGGACTAATACCATATTGGTATTCTTAAATTTCCTCAAATAATTATCATATATTTATTCCCCCAATACATTCTATATAACCTGTTAATTACAAGCCTCTCCTCTAACCAGTAGTAACATAAAGGAAAGAAATTATCCCTAGAATCCTACCATAATGAATTTGGAAATTCAGTATTTCAATGTATTTACTTGTGGTCTATCCTACTTTTAGAGGGATATATATGACCCCAAAATTTCTAAAATGCTTGGTGGTTCCCTAAAAAAAATAAAGATATAATAGGAACATTGTGACCTCATAAATTCCCCTCCCATATTTGGGGAAGGCGTATCCACCACCATTGATGAACTTAGGTAGTTTAATTTGGGGTTATAAGAATACATACGACCTACATTGATTTTTCCATCATTATTCTTGATGAAAATGAGATGTATATTTCATTTCTAAAGAAAAATCAATACAGGTTCACCTAGTATTATACTGAGATACCCAGGCTAAATCTGAATGTGGTAACTTGTCATCAATGCTTTCCAGATGACCACTGAGGTTTTAAGAAGGCATCTAGAAGAATGCACCCCACTCATAGTACCAAGGCATAATCATGTATTGACAAATTGATCAACCCCATATTTATTTGAATTGTGAAATGCATAAAATGGATTTCTAAAATCATCCACATCAAGAAGAAGAATGTATGGAGTGTGTTCTACAATGAAATTTGTGACCTTAACTAACACTACACTAAGGATGAGTTCTCAGTAGAGATCGTGAAATTTTTTATTGATGAAACTGTTGTATTCAAAGCACTTTCTTTTATTGATGGTTATTCATGGTATAACCAGATCAAAATTGCCCCTAAATAAGTGGAATTTACTACATCCAGAGTACCCTAAGGAGTATATTTATTCTAGGTTATGAATTTTTTCTTAATGAACGTTTTTTCTACATTACTATTCACTATAAATCATATATTTATACCATTAATGGGGTGAATAATGAAGTGATACATTTATGAGTTGGTGATTAAATCTTTAAATCATTATGATCACATTAATGATCATTGAACATAATTTAATAAATTTCAGTGGTCCTATTTGAAGATAATCCCTCTGAAGTGTTCTATTTGAGTAACTTCCGGGAAATTTATTGTCTTTATGTATGAAATCAAGGAATAATAGTTGATTCAGAAAATAATAGTGAATTACTCTAAATTACACCCCCTTAAAAACCTAATTAATCGAGAGAGATCTATGTTCAATATTCTTATATCAGGAATTTCATTGATAGTTCGGTTTGAAAATTTCACCCCTTCACTAAGTTAATAATGAACATAGTCTCCTACTAGTGTAATTAACACTTCCAACAAGATTTTTAGAACCTGAATTATTGGTAATTTTATCCACTTATATTGATGATTCAAATAGACAGAAATCCACTTATCTTATATGTGGTATCCTAGAAGGATCACCTAATGCACTCCTCGCACAGAAAAATGATAGGGAGAATTAAAACAGTATCAACTATCTAAGATAGAAATTAAAAGATACTAAGATTAAATCTTATGATATCAATAAAAACATCCTCATTCTCATATTTATAATGAAAAATATGAGTCATTACTTGTAGCATCATGAATTCCACCTGGTCTCCTGTATCGATCTTCTCAAGTATATTTTGGGTGGCCCTATATTAACCAAGCATTTGGACCAATGACTTTATAGTATATAATAATATAAAATTTAATTAATTTCATAAAAGGGAATAAAAGTGAACACATATTCTAATTTACTCATGGAACATCCTTCCACAGATTTTATGCCAGTGGACATTGAAATTCTAGAAGAATATGTTTTTAATTCCCATGGAACTCCCCAAATGTGGGATATATATTGTGAAATTTCTTCCTAAAATACAAGTAGAAATAAAATGGATAACCCAATGATCAACATGGTTTTTCGAGGTATTTTATTTATTTACTTAGAAAAGAAAATTTTGTCTTATTATTTATTGTTATATTAAAGCTACACTAATATTGTGGTAGAATACTAGAACCTTATCATAGGCTTGGAGCAAGCCCAATTGTTGTAGATAGCCTACCTTAATATCAATGGGGAATTAGATAAGGTCCTAAAACAGATAAATAGATAATATAATATCAAGAATTAATAATTGGAACCTCACATTAGTTAGGTTATTGGGTTAATGGTATAATTCCATTTTGAACAAATGTTTTGTCACATACCTCAATCACAAAATTCTCATTTTGATGAAATAGTTTAAGAATCCACAGTACTAGCCAATCCATAATGGTTGATATATCTATCTTTATAACTCACTAAAAGATAATCTCACTAGGAATCATCTTTAACATGGGGAAAAATAATCAGATAAATGCTAAAGTGGAGCATGATGAGCCTACACCACCCATGGATGGATGTATCCCATAATAGATTACCACCCAAATGGGAAGATTCCATTGGATTGATCCAATAGGGAATATATTTGACACCACGTAAACTATACCCTCTGGGAGAGGATGAATGATAAAAAAATCATCTATAAATGGAGATTTGATAGAGTCCTCCTTTAAGGAATTATAGAAGGAGATACTCCTACCCTTAAAAATGGTATCATCACCTTTTTAAAGTCCCATATTACCTCACAATTAAGTGTCCCTCACATGGTACTAACTTAAAACGTCCCCAAATAGTATTCTTCAGAGTTGAAGAGGTTGTACAATGAGTATAACATCGATTCCAACCATTCATATCACTATCACACAATGAAAAATGGACATATATACACCTTTAATATGAAAATATCCAATATACTATATAAAATGGTGGAAAAAACAATAGTTCTTGGTCAAAAAATCTCCTCAATGCTTTATGATAGTACCGTACCACCACACATACTATTATACAAGAAACCCCATATTTTAAGGTTTATAGAATAGAGGAAGTGTTTACCATCTAAGTCCAATTGGCCTCACTCAGAATAGCTATATGTTGAAAAATATCAGTAGGAAAACAATCACAGAAGAAGATAATTGGGTTAAAATGACTCAATGAGAAAAGGTTATGTACACTACACAACCTCAATATCCAACAAATTTGGATTTTGCGAGCCTTTAACAATAAGGTTAACATCCTCTCATTCCTCTAATGAGAATTGGTATTATTTCATAGAATCTTGATGATGCCATGGAAGAAACCCCAAAATATGGAACACATGTAGGAAGGGCCTTACATCATACATAAGGTCTATTCAAATGGATTTTACTCATTAACCACGATGGATGGGGAATGGATTAATCCTCCACCAATGCGAAATTTATAAATAAGTACTTCGTGTAGATTTTTTCATCATACATAACTCATGGAGAAAAGAATTTAGACTTCAAAACATTCAATTTCCTAGGGTAAAGACTTTAAACTAAACATCATCCCACAACCTTACCATGTGATGTCAAGTCACATTGAATAAATCATTACCACATGATGATAAAATTCTTGAAACACATCCTTAATGCATGGATTTATACTATAGAGAAGTTTTCCTAGTAACATAAAACTAAACTGCATAACTTGGGGTCACTATGTAGGGCTTACCTCTTTTTCCCAAGCATGATCAACACTTCAGTAAAGGTTTTCTACTATAATAGTTTTACCAGATCACATTGGGGATTCTCCAAAAAATTACGAAAGGGTAAAATGGTTCCATTTCATTCTGTAAATGAATCTTTATTCATGACATGTTTCCATATTTCTCAATCTAGGAAATAACTTCATTAATGATTCATTGTATATGATTTGGATATATGATGAATCAGAAATGAAGTGACCCACCCATATGTGATAGTCAGGTCCATATAAGGGATTACATATAAGAAGTTTGTGTGTGTGTGTGTGTGTTGGTTCATATTACAATAGGATTCATAGTAAAGCACAGATCTCAAATCACGACTCAAGCCGTAATACATGAAAGAAAATAAATAGACACCCTCCCTATGTAATTTTCATACCTTCCTTGGTAATTTTTATTTATAAGAAATAAGTGTGTCTTGATTCCTACACTATGACATACATAGTGATGCTTTGATCATCTATTTCACTCCTGGTTGTGAGTCATCATAACTCCTAACCATTCCCATCTAGGAGATTCAATTATCCACATAATTTCTAATCCACATTTAAATATTAACATCCCCATTTACTCCCTATCATGAACTCATTGATGCCTCAATTGACTATATATTTTTTCACTTTTTTCTCACACTGAGAAATACTTCTGTGAGATTATAGGTCATGGAATGTCCACACAAACAACACAGTTGGTCTTCATTTTACCCATAGAAATAGAAGAACACCCTCAGAACAAAATGTTAAATTTCATGAAATACAACCTTACCTCATGAAATTAAACTACATGGAACATGTTTTGATCACATTATGTTAAATTGTGAAACCACTGAAGTCTTAGAAACTGAAACCTCACCCATAATATTTCCTTCTTCATTAATCCTGGATGCCATCTCCCTTATACAATTTGATCATCAAACCCACATAAGGGATTATAAATTTAAACTACATGTGACTTGATTCTTATTACAAGAGGATATGTATTGATTTCAGGATCTCAAATCCTAGGCCCAACTACAATTAAAAAAATGTCTTTTCACTTCCATATAGGTCAGACATGTGAATGGAAGTTTCAATATATTAACTATGTATGACTTGATTCCCATACTATAGGATAATTTGTTTCACCTGGATATTCTATTTCATGATTATCCATTAGTTCTCATCACTCCTGAATATATTCCTTGATGAGAACCAATTTTTCATGTGGATTCATACTTTAACAAAATATAAATTACCTTACATATTCTCATTTATGAATTATCCCATAGATCAGTCAAATTCATAGTCGTATATTATTTCTCATGTCTATCATCACTCATATCTATTAGGGGGCCTAGAAGGCCACTCTAACTAGTATGATCGATGTGTGTTCTTAATGGGGAAACAATTTCTAGTAACACGAAATTAAACTTCATGATAATTTCTATGTTTTATGATGTTAAACTGCACAACATGAGGTCTTCATAATTAATATCTCATCATCCTAATGAATTTTTACTAAGGAATTGAACATTTTATCTCTTTTTTACCATGAATGTGATCAATACATGTTGGTATAATATTTAGGTTTATAGATTCTTCTTGAATATTGTGTTCTCGGTGGGATCGTGGCTTGATCCTCTCTCTATGGCGAAGTCAGTTCGAGGTCCATACTTCATCGGTGTCGATGGTCAGGTCCCTTCATCTTGAGGGTTTGCGGTTTCTTGCGGCATTGTGGGTAGTAGCCAAAAAACAGGCTTCTGTGACATCAATGGTCATGTTCTTCGGTGGGATCGGCTTCAATGGTGGTGCGATGTTGGTCCGAGGTCGAGTTCTAGTCTGCTGTGGGCTGGGGTTGTTGTTGCATCCTCCTCCTATGAATGATTTGGGTGGCTCTGTGGCCTCCTCGTTTGAGCATGATGGTGGTGGTGACGGGCCTCATTTTGTTACAGTTTAGTTTGTGTAGAATCTCCCTCCGACGTCGTCTCTGATGTCTGGGAGCTTGGTGATGGGCTTTAACCATTGATTTCATGATTTTGTTGGGTGATTTTTGTTGTCACTATGAATTCCATTTTGGTGTGATTCTCTTTTGGTGTGGTTTTCTAGTCTGCGAAGTATTGATTGGATCATGGTTCTGCTGCAGTGGATGTGGATTGGGGTGCGGCATCTAGAAGACCTGGCCTTCCTCATTCTGGTTTCTTTGTCGCCTTTTTAGATGAGCTATTTGGGTCATCTCACGTCATTGGAGGGTTGGGTGAACTCCAACTGGAGTTTATAGTGGGTTTCTGAATTTGGGCTGGTGTCGATGGTCGCACTAGTGGGTTCTTGAGGAGAATAGTTATGTAGTTTGTCCACATTTTCTAACATTCATGTTCCCTGATTCGTGGTACCTCGGCCTTCTCTTGACGATTTTGGCTTCATATATGGAGGTATGTTAGTTTGAATGCTTGATTGGATTGTCCATCCATTGTGCTTGTTTGTTGTTTGTTGTGAAGCTGTGTATTGTTTTTAGTGGGGAAGTGGAGAAGTGGGGAAGTAGGGATATGGTGAAGTGGTGAAATGGTGAATTCATGTATGGTTTCTCACTTTTTCATCAAAAGTGTTTTCATTATAATAAAAAATAATTTTCAGTCAGTCATATAGAAAATTAGTAACAGGTATTTTCTAATCCAAAGGGACCTAGCTAGGATTCACTATTGAAAAACAAAATTCCTCAGAGATTTTTCTAAGTGGTTGGTTTGGTCCTGGAGGAGAGGTCCCCATAAATCTGGGAGATATTGTAATGACTCTTTGGGGTATGTTATTCTTCCATTGTTAATGGTTGACCTATAACCACTATTCTTTAACTTATTTTGACTCAAATATTCTTTGATTATGATTAACATCTACCATAACAAAACTATTCTAATAAAATTGGATTCACTCAGTGTTACTCATCTATACATCATACGCATTCTCATAGAATTATTATAACATTGAATTCATGTACACTCTCACTATGTATTATATATCTTCTATGAAGAAACAACTTCCTTGAGTTTCTTAATCACTTTAAACACCACATTTTCCACCAAACAATCTCCATGCCCCCCATTTTCATGTGTAAATTTCTAGATTCCTTAAGTGCATATTCTCTTTCCATTTCATGGACCATGATCCCAAATCCTCTTAGTTATATCTTTTGGAATATTGGAAGGATGGGATAAATAATCCAAAAAGGACCCCAGTAGGATTCACTTCTGAATTAAAAAATGAATTATAGATTATTCCTATGGGTTATTTTGGTCTTTGGAGGGACTCCACTAGTATTCACTACTGAAAAACACAATACCTTCGAGCTTGTGCCTAGTAGATGTTTTGTTTCAATAAGAAATGTTCCCCTTAACAAAATGACATATTTATTTAATGGTGTAATGTTAATCCAACTAATTTTAAATAATACTCCTTGATATAAAAATTTATAAACATTGTTTATTTCACCTTTTTTTCAGGTCTAGGAGGTATCAATAATGACTAATTATTTTATTCCTTCATATGTATTTCCTAGAGGATAGACTTTAAACTACATATAATATCCAACTATTGGTGTAAATAGATTAAACCACAATGAATCTGCACATATGTATGGAAAGATGTTGAACTGCATGAAACGCATCTATACTGCTTGGTGTTAAAATGAATGGAACAATTCATTATTTCTCAAACCCTGGTATTTATTAAATGGAAACATACTATTAATGAACTAAATTTACATTGAAAATAATATATCCACATTCTTATGTGATAGTCAGATCTACATAATGGATCCAAAATAAGATTTAAATATTTTATTATTCCTTTTACTACAGTATATGGTTTGATGCTCAAATCTCAAATCCCAGCTCAAACGGGTATAAAAAATTATAAATTATTCTACTTTTATGTGGTTCAAACCTATGAAAGGAATTTTCAACATAGGATCTAAATTTTTGTTGATTCTTGGTACCACTGGACAAGTAGTGACACATGGATCACAAATATTGGGTTCATCCACAATATAAATGAAAAAATACACCCCCCACATGTATGGGTTATACCTAGATAGACAATTTCCATATAAGAACTATTTTTTTCTTGATTCATGTTACCTTGGGGTATGTAGTGATGCTCGGATCTCAAATCCTATGTGAATTTTCAATTTAAAAGGAATAATTTCCCTCCATGTGTATGAGTCATACCTATGTAGGGAATTTTCTATATAATTACATTTTGTGTATTGATTCCTATTACCAAAAGTTATATAGTGATTCTTGGATAAAAAATCATGGGACTTGCTACAATATAAAAAATGTGGAGGGATAGAGAAAAAAATTCCCCCCTGTATATATGTTAGGTCGGTGCTTGGGTCTTTCTGTCTAAGAACTACATACAGCTTGATTCATATCATCCCAGGATATGTTGTAATGCATGGATCATCTATTTCCATACAATCTATAAATTATCCATAATTCAAAATATTTTTTTCAATGAGAAGAAATTTTTTTGGGGAATTCCTCTTTTATCAAAATGTGAATACTCCCCCCTACATTCCCCATCATGAAATCTCACACTGATTGACCAACATCCTAGTTATTACCTTTTTTATATCGAGAATCACTCATATGATCCTAGTGGTCTTGGGGAGTCACCATGACTGGAACATTTAATATTAATGTTATTCCACAATAGTGGTCCATTTCCTAGTTGAATTATGTAAAATTTTATGGAAATCACATCCTTATCACATGACATTAAACTACATCACAACCACATCCTTTTTACCTAATTTTAAATTGCATGACCTCGGGTATTCATACTTAAAAAACCATCTCCCTACTGAATATGAACTCTTGGATCACATGGTTTATCCCTTCAACCCAAAAATGTGTTCGATACATGTTGGAAAACACATTAAGGTGATCAAACCCTTATATAATATTATGTACTTCATGAAAAAACTTCATAAATCTGATATCTGAGTTGATACCAACCAATTACTTAAGTTGATACACTTCTCCTATAATCTCATGGACTGTGGGCTCATGTTCTCTTGGTTACTTCAAATAGAAATTCATTTATAGGGACTATTTGATCAAAAGTTAATCTATTAAGATTCACTATTGATTAATAAAATGTCTCAGATCTTGTTCTTAGAAGATATTTTGGTTCCAGATGTGAGGCCCCCCTTAAATCTAGGAGCTATTGTTCTGACTGTGTGGGATATGGTCTGCCCTCATTATTAATACTTGACTTATAACCTCCAATATTCATATCCCATTTACATATTAATTCATGATTTAAAATATAAATCTCCCATAAACCAACTATTTTAGTGGATTTGGGAACCCTTGATGATACTCATCTATGCCTCGTACCCATTATCGAATCAGGATTATTAAATTCTATTATTCTGCACTTTCATTTTAGGGTATGCATCTCATTTGAAGTCCAATAGTCATTAAGACACCCAATAATATTGGAATACCTATTTGTTAAAATATATATTAACATAAATCATCAGCCCTCATATGTCCTAGTCACATTCCATTAATCAACATTACCTATGCTCTATCCTTCAATACCAAAAATAAAAAATATTGGGCCATACAATCCATTAATCTATGTTAGAGATGAATTTATTATCTCTATACTATGATGGGATATATAAATTCCCTTTACCTATATATGAGATCAATCTATATAGTGGCCATATATGATAAATATTTTTGTAGTGATTCAATGTAATTGTTTTTGGGGATTGATTCATATTATCATAGGATATGAAGTTATTCCTAGGTTCCTTAATGTTGGACCAAGATACGATACTCTAAATAATAATTTCCCCTTCATTATTCATGAGACTAGTCTTTGTAGGAAACATTCTCTAATGAAAACTACATGTGACAGGATTCCAGAGCTATCAAGATACTTAATGATGCTTGGGTATATCCTCGTAGTCCCTTATATAGGATCTAACTATTAATAACATCTCTATTAATTGATCCCTATTGAAACATGTCAATAGTATTTGGACACAAAAATGTAAATATTCCCCTAGAAGTGATATCCCATTCCAACATGAGACCTATTTCTCATTGGTGGACCCAATGATGGTTAGAAATCATAAAATCAGAAAATAGTGTGTGACTTCTCTTTTAGGGAAATATACCTAATTATACTATACATGAGTCATATTTACGTGTGGGGCTATTAAATTCAATAGATTATGAATGAATTGACTTGTATCCCTATATCATACAATGTGATGCTTATAAAAATCAACACTAATACCAACCATGATGTTCAAAATAAATGTCAACTCCTACAAATGTGTTTAAACCATTGATGTTATATCTCGCTTCCCTAATGTATGTTCAATATGGAATGATTCAATTATCCTTTCCTTCACATGGTCTACATACATATAATGGAAACCTCTCAAATATTTTGTATATATTAAAACATTACCCCTCCCCATATATGATTATGATCTATGGGGATACTTGTTGATAACTACATGTGGATTGATTCTGATGATTAAAGAATACATGGTGATGACAAAGATCCTCCAATCTAGGGCCCAGTATCAAACGCAAACATTCCAAAATGTACTTCACCCTTTAAGATATGAGATAGATCTACACCGAGGGATATCCTTTAACGATCTTTCTATAGAATTATTCTCACCCTTAAAAAATTCATAGGGATGCCTAGGGAATCCTAGAAATAGAAACATTATATGACACTAAGATATGGACTATGATGTATGACCTTAATCTATTTAAGGATGGACGATTCATATATATTCACTTCACCTATATATAAATCAGATCTTCATGTGGATTGTTTGTGCATGATTTGGATCTGTTAAAAGGGGACTCCAAAAAATGACTACCTACTAATACGTATATGCAAAGATAAAATATTACTCCCCCTATTAATTCCACTAACCTTTTTAGGGTTTATATAAGGATATATTTAAAAATTCTACATTAGTACCCACATCATTTAAAAATAATTTTTATCTATAAGGAAATTTTCTAACCACATGCCTTTAAACTTTAAAGAAGATGTATTGGTGACATGACACTGACCAATAAGACAATTACATACTAACTGCATGACATTAAGATACATAACAGGTGTATCCCCACTGAATGAAGTTAAACCATAAAGACCAATTTCCACCATCACTCCTTATTAAAAGAACCACAATAGAATGACCCCAAACATCCAATGATGAATTTTCTTTCATCGTAATTATGATCATCTCAATCCATAAATCACACATCATGTATTGAGAATATCATGCTTCGGCAAACTAACCATGAGCCTTGTAAAGGATAAAATATCTCCTTGTATTACCATTTACATTCCATATCTACATAAGGGCCTTAGACCTATAAACTATTGTTGATTTGTCCTTATAATAATGTCTTTATGATCCTTATGATCCCTGACATCATCACAGGGGAACTCATAACCATAGTGTGATTTTAAATCACCCATGACATGATTTTCTCATACCATCACTCATAATCTGAGAAACATGTCCTTGAATTTTCCTCACCTTCACAACATGCTCAATGTAGTTTTGGACTATTATTGACCATTTTATTCCTAGTTATTCTTTTTTATAAAACTCCCTTTATACTAGTTCCACATTAAATTCCCTTAAACCACATGAAATTTGGTCCAAATTGTATGACCTTAATCTTTATCCTATGATTGTCTAAATCCAAAGACACTAAACTACTAGTGAATGAGGCATAATTCTTTTCAGGAAGAAAACCTACAAAGGGATGTATAAGAAAAATACAAGGCTCTTCTTTCTAATATATTCATAAACATTAATTTGGAAATATTTATAGCATAAATAAAAATCCTAAAATCTCATGTGGCCCATTTTATAGTACTATTAAATCCCTATCCATGCTCGTTGGATCCCTATGGTCTTATAAAAAGTTATAGAAATGATTTGTCACATCTTATCATCATGATAATGTGTTTAGTTAGTAGTGAAAGAACCTTTTAGGTGCTCGAACCCTTCTCAAATATTATGTATTCCATGAATAAAATTAATTTATTTATTGTTTTAATTGAAACCCACCAGTTCTTTGAGTTTTTAAACTTACCCTGGAAGCCCATAGCATAGAGTTACTCCTTTGCGTTACTCGATGTATTGTATTGAAAACATGGATTGACTTATCAGATGGAACCCCGCTAAGATTTTCTATTGAATAATGAAACAAATAAAACCTTGTTCATAATGGTTGTTTTGGTTATGTAGGAATGTTCCCCCTTAAATACATGAGCTATTGTCTTATCTACCTATGATAATGGTTTATAAAACTACTAATGGAAAACCTATACCCACTATTTTCCACTTCGCATTCACTCATATATTCCCAGATCTTTTTTTACAACTCTCATGACTATAATATTCAAGTGGATTAAATATCCATGATGTTGTGTCCACATGTGCTACACCCACTATTAGAGTAGGGATGGGTTACTCCATTCCCAAACCATTTTATGGCCCTCATAACATGAATCTAACTCACATGATGTGGGGTGAAAGATTCATTACTGTAAAACATAACTACCTAGAATACTATAACACTTATTTGATATCATTTTTTATATATCCTACCTCATTATCAAATTTTATTAATCTTCAAAAATCATCCACAACACATTGAAAGGTGAAAATAACCCTCTTCTTAACCATGAATGTAATCCAATCTTGGATCATTCATCAGGTTCATTGACCCATAAACTATATGAGTCTATTCCTTATAGGAAGGGACATCAAAAACTTATGAGCCCCAGAAATATGGAAGCAAAACATAGAACCTCAGAGTGTTTTGTGATCAACCTTGATGTTTCTACACCATTTTGTTACTATTGATTCAAACTATATGGGCTATGATTTAAATTTCCCATAACCCAACTATCCATGTGGATTTGAAATCACTATCATTGTGTTGATATCTACAAAGAACACATCATAAATATATATACTTCAGAAAAAATTCAATAATGAAGGGTGTCATAACCCTTCATGAATATTCACGCATTAAAAAATAAACAAGAATTTAGTGTGTTATAATCATCCATGAATATCTATTCGTCATAGTCTCAACTAGGATGTGGGGTGTCATAACTATGGTTGAATATAAATAATAAATGTCTTCATATTATGAATTTAGTATCAGGTCCAATCTAAGAGACCCTACACTATATAAGTGTAGGTTTATGCTAGAATACCCTAAGATATAGTAATAGATGTTCTAAGCTAGAATACCCAAAACTAAAACAATGGAAATATAAAATAAGATCTTGAAACCCTGCACTATAATAGCCACAAGAAAGAAGTAGAAGACCTGAAACTATAACAACAAAAGTTTTTATCTAGATGATCCTAAACTACACCAACAAAAGGATATATCTAGAAAACCCTAAACTATAACAACCATAGGTATGAGCTAAAAGAACATAAAATATAGCAACATTAGGTCTACAATAGAAAAAAAATTACAAAAACCACAGTTCTGAACATAAAGGCCCCTAAACTAGAGAAATAGTAGGTCTGATCTAGATGACCCTAATCTAAAGAAAAACACAACTCTAAGCTAGATGATCCTAAACTATAGTAATAGTGGTTCAAAGATAGAAGACCCTAAAATACAAAAAAAATAATGTCTAACATAGATGACCATAAATAATAGCAATTAAGGTTCGAGAAAGAAGACACTAATATATAGAAACGCGTTTTATTAGGTAGAAAAACATAAATTTCAGTAATAGAAGGCATGAGATAAAAGTACCTAAACTTAATTAATAAGATGTTTGAGCTAGAAGACCCTAAGATACACCAAAAAATATTCAAAGTTATTTGACCTAAAAACCATAGAATTTTATCAGTATAATAATAAAAACCTTAATATTTGAACTGAAAGAGACACAATGCTCACCGGGTTGAAAACCTGCTAAGGGAACCATATAAAAAGGTTGATTTTTTAATCACTAGACACACATCATATGTGGTCTAGGGGTAATTGAGAACTTATGAAATATAAATGGAACTGAACTTGTTAGACTAAAAACTATAAAGGCAATCCTAAGAATCATCCATTTCCAAGCCTGATAAGTCTTTCTATGAATATATTATGGATAACATAGGGATAAAAATAAGAGTAATGAAATCTTGTAGGGACCCATGTATTTCCCTATCAAATAAGGATTTACACTCGCTATGTCCATTGACTTTAGAAATAGTCAATGAAATCAACATTTTAGACATATTTTCCAAAATTATCCCTATTAAACAATAATTTTTTTTGAAAGAGTGGATTAAATACATCAATGTGGATTCTTATTACAGTAATAATTCATGTGAAATTATAAAAAGTGGTCTATTATGATTTTATCATTTTAATTAGAATTTTTATTTTTTCATAGAATTATTGGTTTTTATTAATGAATTGATTATTTTTATAATATGAATATTCCAAAGTGTCATACATGTGATAAAAGAGATAAGTATCTAAAGAAACATATATAATTAAAAGGATTCGTGCATTGAAAATGTAAAATTAAAGGAGGAATATCAAAAGTTTGGAGTCTATCCTAAGGTTTCCTAGAGGACATACAATAATGTCATTGTAAAAACTGGTATGTTGAGTACTCTAGATCAGTCAGAGCCATGTGGGGGGTATAAATTCAATACTAGAGTCTCATCTTCTCTATTTCCTCCACCACCACTAGTATATGGGAAAACTAAACCATGGATTATAACTCATTTTCCTTTTTTCAAGTGGAATCTAGAAAATCATATGCTTTTGAGAAATCAGCCATTATACCAGCTTTAGGAAATTTTTATTCCACTATCTACATTACCAAGTGGGGCATCTGATAATACAAGTAGGTAGTTATATGATGTTTTTTATAAAATACCTCATAGGCATACTCATGAATTAAATAATGAAAGTTTTTATTTCAGATTCATATAGTTATTTCTCACACATAGATATTTAATTTAATTATAAAAAATTCACAGTGAAAATTTTTATAATATCTCATAGTTGATGCCACCTAAACCCTGAATATAGAAAGATATCAGAGTCTTTCCCCTTGACCATGAGATTCATCTATGTGATTCTTGAGAATTATGGTGAAAATATATCAAAAAATTAGTCCTTCCATCATCCTTCTCTCATAAACTATTTTTTAGGGTGTACCGGCATGAAGAACTATGGTCAGGACATAATAAGGTATCTATTTTATTAATGGAAGTTCTGACTCGGATGGTGAAGAAGTACAAAATAGTGTCTTTGACATTTATATGCTCTCTAGAAAAATGTTCTAAACATCCTCTGATAAGTGCTTAATCCATTATCAATATTTATGGTAGAACATGGAACAAGGGATTTCATTAGTATAATGGTATCCATTTAACCCGATGTGATTTTCTATCCAATAAAATAGAAACTAGAAGGGTCTTATAACTTTGAAAGGGGTATTAATTTGATGAATGTGGACAATTGGTTGATAAATATGATTAAGGGTTGGAACAACAAGTTCAAGAGTCCTCCCATCTGCTTGTCTAGATTCCATCACTAATTGTTTTGACCCATACATCAAGACATGAATTGACATCATAGAAATTCCATCCAATAAAAATAATTAAAAAAACATGTTATCCAAAAACATGGAGATACATATGGTCTCACCTTATAGCCCAATTAAGCATACTACAAACTTTCCATAATCTCCCAATAAGATTCCACACAATCCTGAAATCTCAAGAATGTTAGTTATAAGGATATATGACAGTTGTCTAAGCCCTGATCTGAAAAATAAAGATATTAACCATATCATAAAGAGAAATTATTTATTGTAGATTTAATTCCTTCTTTAGACTCTCCTACATAATGATGATCATATATCATTCCAATGTTGAAGTATATTTAGGTTTATCAAAATCATTCTCAGTGGGGAGGAATTCATCATACATTTCCGCAACTGGATATATTCACTGAAGTTAACACATGACCCATAAGTTGATTCCTATATCATAATGGGTCATATTAAAATAGTTAGTGTCTGTGAAATAGAGATATATCATATCTATATGTATTTATGTTTTAAAATACATGATGAATTGTGAAATCCAAATATTCTTGTAAAGGCCAGTAGCATACAGTTGATCAAAAAAATATGGCCCCGTCTAACACATAATTCCCTTGACCATTCATTAAAAACATAAATACCATTGTGAAGATACAATATCAAAACCTTCCAACTTTTGGGTTTTCCAAAGTTTATACTTTTATATTTGTGTAAAATTAGAAAATTGGGCAAGGATCTATATCACAACCATCTAGTTTTAGAGAGGAGTGATTCAATGAGTAGGATGAACCTTGAAATGGTGATATAATAAGTTGGATATACTTAGAGAAAATCATCATAATATAGTAAATGTAATATTAAAACCATATAGATAGAATATTTTCATTAGGATAAGGAATGAAAAATTCATAAGATATATAAATTCTTTCTATGTGGTAGAGGATAGTTCTTGATAATGATCAGAAGAAGATCCTTTAGAACGTCATTGTTAGATAAGACCTGATATTGGGGATCAATTTCATGATTCCCAGTAGTCATATCCCTTTAGGAGGCCATGTTGGAGGAAGTATTCAAGATCAAATCCACATGAGGTAAAACATAAATAGAATTCATTAGATCAATGTTGGAATCATGTAAAAAGTTTAACTATATAAAAAAATTGTGACTTGGATGGAATCGTGTGGAGAGCCTGATCCATTATGGGTCTCGTAATCATGTGATCCAAGTAATGTACTATGATCTAATTATCCATTATAAATCTCATGAATATGTGACTATGGGATGGTAATTTGAATCATATAATGCTTAAGTTATCATGTTAAAACCCTCACGAGACACTTGAATCACATGAAGTAGAACCATGTATAAGGATGTGGATCATATTGGAAATGAATTAACATTGATTACTTAGTGTATTGGTTCAAAAATATTTCAATGTAATTCATTCTCACGGTGATACCATGCAAGGATATCACATAAATAAATCACACAGAGCTATCAAATGACATATTCTTAAGATGAAGTTACATGATGTATTATTGTGAAACAGTCACATTGAAGATATTAATTCTTGAGATCTCTATAGGTTTGAGTTTGGAACCCTATTAATATACCACCTCACATTATACTAATGGTTTCATTATAGACCACGAGACACTCAAAATTCTGGACCATATAATGCTAAGGGACTCAGGTGGGAATTTAATTCCCCATAAATGATTCCAAATTCCTTCCTTTAGAAATTTCTTCATAGGGGGTGGGTTTATTGATTCCATCCATTTGATCATCTATAAATTTTCATCTAATAAATACCCAATGGAAAATTATTAATTTCTAAAAAGTGGAATAAAGAAGAATCAGGGGAATATAGGGATAAATTGTATGGGTCACTCAAATTTCATGACATTTAGGAAGACTCTTGATCATATTAACCTAGGAACATCATTTAAATGGGTAATACACTTCACATTATTTGTTAACTGATTATGTGACTCCTAATCAGACAAGTATTCATAATCATGTGAAGCCCATCAAATGAGTCTTCCTGATCATATGAAAGCCCCTCATAATATCTTATCTTATCATGTGAATTGTTAGTGGATAAAAATATAACAACCATAGAAGAATTCATAAAACAAAAGCTAAGAATGATAGGATCCTTATGGGATATAATTTATATTGATCTTCTTGTAAATGGATCTTGTGAATCATGCAATTAGTTTATAGATCGTACAAAATACACTCAACATGTGTTCTTGATCTCTTAAAGGACATATCATATGTGGCCTCATCTTGTGAAGGTTTTTTGATATATTTGATTGATATCAAAATGATACATAGATTTATAACTCTTTATAATAAAAAAGTCATCTGACATGTTGGTCTGATCTCATGAAGGACCTCTAGAATATAGTCTGATCTCATGAAGGATTTTGGTAATTTTATCTTAATCTCATGAAGTATCACAAAACTTTTATCATGATGTCATGAATTATCTTAGACATGAGTCCTGGTCTAATTATGTATATCTGACTTGAGTGTTTTATCATGTGGAATCACATTGAAAAATCATAAATTCATTAAATATGGTAATGACAGAGTGATGATGTGGTTTTTCATTATCACATGAATAATGTATGACTTCGTTATCAATATAGGTCATGATCATGTGATGTTCATGATAAATTATCACATTATATGAATGTTCCCTCTATGGACTCAAGAAAAAAATTGAGAGTTAATATTTGTGAAAATATGTAGAGATATTTCATGGAAATTCATATAAAATACCAGTTTCACACAAAGAAATACAAACATATAAAAATAAAAGAATTTACATGATATAGGAATATGAAATTTCAAGATTCTTATACCTAATAATCTTGGTGATTGATTTGAGGGATTATGTGGTAGGTTTATGTGATTTCCTTGATCAACTCATTATTCACACAATGGATCTCTATAATGTCATATAGATCACATGATGGACCCTCTATTTGTTGTATTGATCACCAAATTCTTCAGTATAAAAACACTCAATAAAAATTTTGGGTTTTATATGAAGAATGGTGAAAATTAAGTTAGTTTTATGTGTAGGAAGTTACATTGATTTTCAATTACACTGGTTATGTGATTTACATGATCTATTAAAATATTATGAAATGAGCTTCGTACATTTCATACCAATCATGTTAAGACACACACAAATTTCATATAGATCATTTCAAGACACCTGGACATGTCAGGAATTTCATTTGATGACACCCATACATGTCATCGATATCATGCAAAGGTAGCTAGACATGTCAGTCATATCATGTGAGGACACCTAGAAATGTTAATGAGATCGTGTGATGAAACATGAACATGTATGTGGCATAATGAAAATACTCCTATAAATGATAGCATTATCATGTGAGGAAACTTGTACATGTCAACATGATCATGCAATAACCCGTGGTCATGAAAACATTTTGAGAAGGACATCTTCATACATTTAAAAATGATGTCCTCGTACATTTCTAGTAGACATCCCCAAATAGGTCATCCTTGTCTGGTAGACACTCTCAAACATGTCATCCTTATCAAGAAAGAATAATTGGATGTTTACCCCCATTCCATGTTGACCCTCAATCACATTCTCCTCTATGAAAAGATTACCCATAATGAACCATGTCTATTCACACATCCAACCCCTATTCCCTTGAAATGGGTTCTTATTCCATCCATGTATATTTAATATCACTTTTGTGGTCCCTCTCTTTGTCCATGAGAGGATAAATATGGATATTAGACATGGGAATCCAGCTTAGGGAAATCCCCTAAACATTCTATTTACTTTATTCCATAAGACCCACCTCTTAAGGGTCTACCATCTTTCCTCATCCCTCAACAGATTAGTATTCAAACTGAGCTATGAGGTATTTTATTCGAGTAATGAACATGATATATAGGATACCATCCTATATCCCATGATCTATATCAAAAATGAATTCCATGCCCATCCTTATGGGTTTTAACATTCACAGGGTTTCCAATCATTTTTCAATAGGGCTTCAACAACGTTTAATTCTAACATCTATATACAGTTTGGAAAATCTCTCATTATCTCATGTTTATTACACTGAGAATGAATTACATGACCTAAAGGATTTGGAATGATCATGCCATTAGTATAATAAAAATAACCCAATAAGGTAAAAATCAGTGTGTATTCCCTACTAAAATATTAATGTATATATCATGGTCTAGTTCACTAAATTTCTTAAACTCTGTGAAATTAACCCTCATAAGTTTTAATTAAACTTTCTCACCCATCAGTGGGTTGGGGACTAACTATACTATAAGGAAACGGATTCCTATTATATACAAGATAGAGAGAACACCATCCCAATTCATGATATCCATACCCAATGATTAAATTCCATCACATACACCCTTTCCATGAGATCATAAGCTATTTAGAATCATAACATTTAAACAATGTGGGTTTTGATATTTATTCTCATAGGATACATAGGAAAAATCTTGGAGGTTTAATACCAATCCCAAAATTGCAACAGCCTTTCTAAATAGTAGTAATAACTAGAGTTCTTATTGATATATCCTCAAAACACAATAAATTCCTTAGTGTTAAGAAATAATTGGAAACAGATGTAGATACATTGATACATATAGATGTTTTAATTGATAAAACACTCTCTATCATGTGTAAGGATTTAACACATGATAATTTTTTTAGGGTAACCATTCTCATATCTTGATTTGAGATAGATTCATGAAAATATCATAAATCTATAAGAGTTTCCTAGAGTATTAAATAATGACCCCCAAAGGGGTGTAATGTTCCTGATCTCCCATCATCTTATCTAATGTGAGTTCTTAAGTCTCATTGGGTTTGAAACCCCAAATGACAACCTACCATTGTAAAGTAGGATTGAGAATCATTATGGATTTCTTAACCATAGGGAGTTTCTGTGAGAGATAGAAAATAGTGAATATGAGAAGAATCTCAATAAAAATATGGTGAACAAACATCATTTTTTAGGAAATACATGGACATTGTGTAATGACCCCTACCCTAGTAGAAAGGTCTCAATGTATTCCTTTATTACATTATCATAAGATGAAAGGAATTACATATCGAATGACTGGATAGTGTTCTAGTATTGGTAAATAAGATACACACATGATAACCATTTTATATTGAGAATGTAAGGTAAAACATAATACATAAAAAAATAAAATAAATTGTATCCTTGAAAACTCATTCACAGAATTATTCTTAATATCCTGGGGAAATGAGAAAAATAAGGGTGATCACAAATACTCAGTAAGGGTTGCATATAGAAAAAGATATCATGAATCAATAAGAATAATCAGTATGGAATGATAAATAACAAAACACGCATGAAATTTAAATAACACTATTATTATGAAAATATAAGGAATTATCAATATAGAATGTTAAATAATTGAAAACACGTTTCATTTAATAAAAAAAGTGAGAATGAAATGCATCCAAATATAATGTCATGGTGAAAATCTCATGGATATTAATAATAACAGAATTTTCAATGAAGTAAATTCTTAATTATTAGATAGTTTAATACTACTGGGCACAAACTCATCCGGTTTGGACAACTAATTTAAGACTACTAGGCAAAAAATCATCTAGTTTGTCCAACTGATTTGTCTCATTGGACCTATAAATTCATTTAGTAGCTATTTATAACTGGGCCTCACCCATGAATTCATGTCCCAATAATTCCTCATATATCAGATAATCAATTTAGTTCATGAAAAAATTTCCTTATCACCAAATATCCATATTGATTAAAGGATACAAATTAATCAATATATACCTAGAAAATAAAATAATAGTAAATGTAAACACCATAAATAAAAATATAACAAAATATTATTATTTATGATAAATTTAATGTACAATAAAAAATGATTACAGGGATGTGATCTTTTCATGATAAAGATAACAATCACAAAAGAATGTGAGATTATACAATTACTTTTACGATGTGATGATTTTCAAGTCAAATCCTCTTAGATAAAATAATTAAAATTTAAAATTAATTTTTCATTAATTACTATGTAATAATGTTATTATGTTTCAAGGGGAATTATACACACCATATAAAATAAATTTGGTTCATAAAATTACAATATTCTTGAATGAAGGGAAATTGAGACAAAGTCACTTACAAAGATCACATCATTGAAGTGGTGATTAATTAGTGAATTGATTAAGTGTATAAAATGTAAATCAACATAAAACAAGTGGAAATTCCACAGAAAATATTCATATATTATTAAAAACATAATCATATCATGAAAAAATCGACGAAGTAGAAGTATGAACTAATGAATGGGAATTGAGTTAAGGATTCCCTTACCTAACAATTCCTTTTGGTAGAACACATTTTAACCTCATATATTGTAATTATAAACATGTTATTAACTTATACCATAACCATATTATATTTATAATATCATAAATTATCCTTTTATAACATCTTACCAACCATTTTTTAAAAATCATTAATTATTCCCATTGTTTCGAGTGTTAATTACCTTGTTTTCTCATTTGTGCTTTATCCTCGATGTTATTGTTCTTGGGAAAATTATAAAGCTCCAATATCTCCAAAACAATAAACATGAAATAATTATTATATTTTTAATTAAATTATTATATTAAAAATAATCATGATTAATAGTTTTGAGATATAAAGTATGTTACTATCATGGAGACGTTAGGCCATACATACACATGGGAAACATTTACATTTTTCAATGATCATTATGGAAAGGTGTAAGTAATATATAATATTCATATAATGATCTTGATATAATAATTATAATATTATTTCCTTAAATATACATATATATAAATTATCCAAGTTGTACGGTGATGAAAATCGAGTCACAATATTTCATCAAAGCGGTAGTCCAAACATACATTGATGATATTATCAACTTTATGGGAGTGAAAAGATAACAAATAAAATGAATATTATCTTTAAATAATGTTAAATATGTCATAAATATCATAATGTTTTAATTTATATCTCATATATTCATTAAATTTATCCTTATTGACTTCCATTTTAAGGGTTATTAAAAAATGTATCACATCGCTTCGTGAGGTGGTAGTCTGATGTACACATGAGTGATGTAATCGTATCTCCTATGGAATGAAAATTAAAAAATATATATATGATATAATTAACCATATGTAAAATTATGTTATCAATATCATATAAATACATTATATCCATCATCATACCCAACCGTAATAGGTGATAATGGAAAAATGAATGACATCAGTTTGCAAGGTGGTAGTCCATCGTACTCTCAAATGATGATTTTGTAACCCATGTGATGGAATAGGGGAATGTTGTATGTCATTACCATATTATAAAATTATTTTAGTATATGTAATATACAGAGGTTATTATACCATAACATATTAATGTAAATTTAAGGATGTGTAGGAAGAAATAAGATAAAAATTATCATTGAAGAACTTTACTTCTACCTCGGTTATTATCCTTAGGTTTTCATGAAAATCCATAATATGATGAATTTATACAAAAAATAAGTCTTCTAGAATTAGGTTATAGAATTTAGGAAGTTATTTGGGTTGGTATTGGCTGAAAAAAAATGCATTAAGGTGTGAGGTATAGTACAGATGCGGTGGCCTATTTTAATTGTGGTTAGTGTCACACATGTAATATTTAGAAATAAAATGTTGTACCAACAATTGTGACGTGAAGAAATGGTCCAAAATGAATTATTATAAAAACATATATATTATAGGGTCAAAATATGTCTACCCATTATATTTTATACTAGTTATTAGTTTATCTTAACTCTTATATTTCTAGTTTAACCATAGCACTAGTGCAGAAAACGTTTTTTACAGCGGTTATTTTTTATTTTTTACGTCGGCTTTTGGACAAAATTATTATAGGAGACGTTATAAATATTATTTTTTACAGTGGTTATTTTAAAACCGATGAAAAAAAAACAATAATCCGAAGGGTTTTTCACATCGGTTCATCAAAACCCGACGTGGAAAACGCTTCAGAGTCGTGATTTATTATGGCAGTTTTTAAATAACCAACATGGTATCAACTTTTTCATGTCTGTTATAGAATAACTGACATAATAAACGCACCTCCAAAGAGTTTATCACGTCAGTTATGTTCATAACTATCATGATAAACCAGTCTGCCCAGGGTTTTTTATGTCGGTTAAATGATAACCAACGTGAAAACATATATACTACATCAGTTATTAAATAAATGACATAAAAACCTATTTAATTCCATTTATTATGTCAGTTACCAAATAACCAACATAAAAACCTATTTTTGTCCCATTTATTACGTCGGTTATGAAATAACCGACGTAAAAATCCATTCCCATGCATTTGTAACATCAGTTTTCAAATAACCGATGTTAAAACCCATAAACATGCATTTTTACGTCATTTATAAACTAACTGACATAAAAACCAATTTTTTTAATAAAACCGTTCAACCACAACTATGCCCTGCATAAGAAAACCTAAAACATACCAAAAACATACCAAAAACATAAAAAAAACCATACCAAAACCATCCCATCCCACTAGACAGCCCTCCCACACCCCTGGAACCCCCCCCCCCCCTCCTAGACAGCCCCCACTCCCCTGGGCATCCCTCCCACCCTCCTGGACACCCACTCATCCCCCATGGACACCCCGGAAACCCCCACCCCACTGGACAGCCCTCCCACGCCCCTAGAAACCCCCCACCCCACTAGAAACCCCCCACACCCCTAGACACCCCCTGGATAGCCCCCACCCTCCTGAAGAGCCCCCACCCTCCTGGAGAGCCCCCACCCTTCTGGACAGCCTCCCACACTCATGGACACCCCGGACACCCCCCCCCCCCCCACTAAACACCCTACACACACTTGGATACCCCTGGACAGCCCTCGACCCCTCCTGGGCAGCCCCCCCACTCCCCTGGACAACCCTCCCACCCTCCTAGACACCCTCCCACCCCCATGGACACCCTTGACACCCCCACCCCACTGGACAGCCCGCCCACACCCTTGGAACCCCCCCCCCCCCACCCACCCCACTGGACTCCTCCATACACCCTTGGACACCCCCTGGATAGCCCCTCACCCTTCGGGATAGCCCCCACCCTACTGGACACCCCCCACCCCCATGGACACCCTCCCACCCCCATGGACACCCTAGACACCCCCACCCCACTGGGCAGCTCTCCCACACCCCTGGAAACCCCCCACCCACTGGACACCCCCCCCCCACCCCTGAACACCCCTTGGACAGCTCCCCCACCCTCCTGGATAGCCCCCCACCCTCCTGGACACCCTCTCAGCCCCATAGAGACCTGAGACACCCCCACCCCACTGGACACCACTCCCACACCCGTGGGAACCCACCCACCCCACTGGACACCCCTCCCACACCCCTGGAAACCCTCCACCCCACTGGACACCCCGTACACCCATATATACCCCCTGGATAGCCCCCCCCCCCCCCCACCACCACCACCCTCCTGGATAGCTCCCCACTCCCCTGGACAACCCTCCCACCCTCTTGGACACCCTCCCAACCCCATGGACACCTTGGACACCCCACCCCACTGGACATCCCTCCCAAACCCCTAGAACACCCCCCCCCCCACTGGACACCCCTCACACCCCTGGATACCCCTGGACAGCCCCCCCCCCCCTAGACAGCCCTCCACTCCCCTGGACAGCCCTCCCACCCTCCTGGACACCCTCCCACCCCCATGGACACCCTGGACACCCCCACCCCATTGGACAACCCTCTCACACCCCTGAAACCCCCCCACCCCACCCCACTGGAAAACCTTCCCACACCCCTACACAACCCCTAGACAGCCCCCCCCCCCCCCCTCCTGGACATCCCCCCACCCCCATGGACACCCCCACCCCACTGGAAAACCCTCCCACACCCTTGAACATCCCTCCCACCCTCCTGGACAGCCCCCACCCTCCTGGACAGCCTCCCACCCCCATGGACACCCTGGACACCCCCACCCCACTGGACAGCCCTCCCACACCCCTGGAAACTCCCCACCCCACTGGAAACCCCCCACCCCACCACACTCCCCCGGATAGCCATCCCACCCTCTTAGACACCCTCCCACCCCCATTGACACCCTGGACACCCCCCACCCCACTGGACAACCCCCCACACCCCTGGAACCCCCCCCCCCACCCCACCCCACCCCACCCCACCAGAAAACCCCTAGACAGCCCCCACCCTACTGGAGTTCCCCCACCCTCTAGGAGACCCTCCCACCCCCATGGACACCCCCAACCCACTGTACAACCCTCCCACACCCCTGGAACCCCCCCACCCACCCACCCCACCCCACTGGACACCTCCCCGCACCCCTGGACATCCCCCCACCCTCCTGGACATCCCTCACCCTCTTGGACACCCTCCCACCCCCATGGACTGTAACACCCCAGGTAAATAAATAATATGACATTTTCATATTTATCCATATTTGTGAGTAATATATTAATATGACTTTAAAGGGGACGCTATTCTCGATGGCGTACCCAACACGCAACAACAAGTTTCTTGGGAATCTTACGTTGCACTCTAATAATAAAATAATATTATTTTAAATAGTAGTTAACATGTAGCCGTTGTAATGGCGGGAATGGATAGAAATAACTAAAATATTATTATATATGTTTTTAAATGTTTTTACATTTATCCAATAAAGGATAGAGGCTTAAAATACGGAAAGAATTCAATTTTAGGCGTATATGCCCTAGTTTTCACTAAAGGTTCACTTATCACCTTTTGATGTTGAACCATCATTAAATATAGTTTTGTTCACTCTTAAAAATTTTTTTGGACCAAATAAAACTCTTATTAAGAATCGGGACATCAAAATTTACTTTGTGTAAATTTTTGGTATCTTTCCGATAAAGTTCATTTTTTTAATGAATAGTGTAAAATGTTGTATTTTAATTCAAAATCTCTTTTTAACCTAATTTATTTATATGATTATATTATCTTTTGAATTGGTTTTAAAGTGAAATTAGAATATATTTTTACCATTAAATCCAATAGTGGTCGTTGGAATTAATTTCACTTTGAAATCAGACTTAAACCAGTGTCAATCTTTTGATACTTATTGTTTCATAAAAACACGTTATTTGCTCTGACAGCGGGAATTAATTATTAAATTAATTAATGTGACTTATATGTTTTGAATTTTTTAAAATAGACTTCATTTTTGAATTCGGAATATCAAATATAGCTTAGGGTGAATTTTTGGGATTTTTCTGAAAAACATCAATTTTGATGAATAGTGACACCACTAAGTGGTACTTATAAAAACTGATTTTTCCGTTTAAATGAAATTTTTCCATCTTTGTGTTTTGAATTTAAAAAATCCAACATACATGGTTTTCATTAAGAAGTAAAATGTGGTTCAATGGGATAAAAATAATTTTTTGGTGAATAGTAACTTATTAAGTTTTTAATCGCGATTAGAGGTAATTAGTGTAGTTTAAGGTAAAAATAATGTTTTAATAATATGAAATGAACTTGACACATGTCCTAACCTCATTGGATGTGTAATGGCCGACCAAGACAAGCCATGGGTCAACTTGGGGACCCCATGGAGCCACTTTGGTTGGGAAATGACATAAATAACTTTTTATTTAATGTAAAAGTAAAAATGACACAAACATGATATGTTTTACTAAAAAAAAATTTAAGTGGGGTTATACAAGTCAGTTTTTTTATTATAAATAGTAATTGGAAATATAAAATTATTTCCTACATCATAGTAATTTTTTTATAATTTTTAGACATTAAATAAATTAAAGTATTTATGACATCATAATGATGCAGCGATGACATCATTATCCGATGATTTAAACAAAATGAGAAGATAATGTAAACTCTATGACCTACACATGTCCAAAACTTATTGGATGGGTGGATTTCGAACCCTTATCACCTTATCCACGAATTATATCAATGTGGGACCTTTTAAAACCGAAACACATTTTCAAATAAATTAATATTTCTTACTTTCCAAAAGTGCCCCTCCTCTCCTCTTATAAAAGGCCCCCACCTCTACCTCATTTCACACACTCCTAAAGCCTTTGGCTCGGAAAACCCCTACCCATTTACTCCCTCCACATCCCTCTCCTCATCCTAGAGGATTACCTTTGGGCAGAATCCTTTTAAAGGAATCCTTTAGTCTCAAATCAAAAGGAGTTAAACTTTTAAAGGTAATTCATTCTCTCATGTTCATTTGTTTTATTTTTCTTCTCCAACCCCCTAAAATCTTTTTATTTACTTATTTTATAACAACACCAGTATCTTCAATATACTAGGATTTTTTTATAAGATTTATTCGAGCTACACTCTCACACAACTACATCAAATGGTTAAAGAACATACGGTTTCCGTGGATGGCGAAATTCTGCCTCCCGAAACGATGATTGTTAAATACTCATTTAACACCTTTAAAGGTGTCCATTATTATGTCAATATTTTTATATATGATATATAATATGTTTATGTTTTCCTTAAGCTTATGTTTTTTTCATTTTGGGCATACCTTTATGGTTTCCATTATGGGTAAACGCGATATCTTCATTTAAGGAAGTGCGGACTACCGCCCCCTCAAAGTGATTTGATTCGTTAAATACCATATGTGGGACGTATAAAGGATGGAACTATGATATTATATATGATATTATACTGGAATTATAATATACCTTTATATCATTATTATTCCATTCTATAAAATACAAAATAGAAATGAAAGTAGCGTTCATGCGTACGTACGGCTTACCGTCTCCATGAACGGTGCATTTCATTTCTTACCTCTAAATGATTATGTAATGTTATAAATGCATGAATGTACTGGATATATATGACATATATGATATATACATCATTAATACAATTCTGGATATAATAAACTTTTGGCCATACGAACAACATGTAATTGTAAGAAGTCCATTTTCGACTTAAGAACCAAATATCGGCAAAACAAATATTATTAACTCAAATGATTACATAATGTTTATGACATGGTAATAAGTGATATAAAAGGAATAATGAAATTGAAAAAGGTTCTTAAGGATGTATAAATTAACTCAAGTTTATTATTCAGGAGATTAAAGAACGATCGAGTCAAGTCGGACCCGAGGTAAGGGATCCTACTCCTCTCTTTCTTTTTAAGTACACACTTTTATGTCATTCCTTTTAAAGCTCATATTTCTTGTTATTGGGATGATCTATTATATTAAACTTACTGTAATTTTTATGTTCATGTGATGAGAGACCCTATTCTCTCTCATCAATCCATTTTGAAAGTTTTGAGTGGCGCCGTTAGGCTGCCGAACTTTCGTAAGAGATCTAACCTCTCTCTTTCTTTTTAAGTACTCTCTTTCATGTCACTTATTTTAAGATCCTCTTTGTAATGTTGGGGGATGTTCTTTTATATTCCTCTTGCTGTACATTTTATTTTAATGTGATGATATACCCTATTTTATCTCATCAATCCATGTTCGGAAGTTTTATGTGGCGTCGTTAGGCTGCCGAGTTTTCGTAAGGGGTTTTTCATCTCACTTTTGTTCCCGTGAGATTTATGCTACATTTGCCACAAATTCCATTGAGTGGTATATTTACTGCCCATTATTCTACTCTTTGTGTAATATAATTTCGTTTATGAGTATTTACATCAATTTTCTATTGTCCTTCTTTCATGGGGTGTATGTTTTGAAAGATACCCAAGTCGGTAAGGGAACCTTTCACCATCCTCTTTTTTTAAAAGACTTCTTTTGTTGGGTCTTTTAATTTACATATTGTTATGTTGGGATATGTTCTAATATATCCTTATTGATGTAAATTTTATGTCTAAGTGATGAGATACACTTTTTATCTCTCATCAACTCATTTTGATGTGATGCCGTTAGGCTGTCAAGGGAACTTTTTAACCCAATTTCGATTTCTTTGGGTTCAACATGTAGTCATTGAATATGTCATCCATTGAATATGTGTGAATGACCTATTATTGTTTTACACTTAATATCCACTTATATTGGGTGTAATTATATTTGTCACACATATTTTTGAGATTGATTTGTCCTTAATTTAAGGATACCTTCTTTATAAGGGATTTCATCACATTTGACATTTCTATTGAGACTTCATTGTTGTTATGCACCAATTCACTCTTATATGGTGTATATACTGTCCTTTGGAATATTATATCATGAATCCATTTATTCTCATGATATTATAAAGTTCTGATTAAATGTTATTCCTCAATTATTGTATTCAAGAGTCTCTAATTTTGGTAAAAACCCTTTAACCAAAATATCGCTTTAAATGTTTTAATGATTTGTTCTTATTAATATCCATGTTTTCAAAATGGTTTTAAGGATTTATTTATATGGATATTAATGGTTTAAAATGTTAAAATCTTCAAGGTATTATGGGACACTTTGATTCAAAAATCTCATTATTAAATGTTTTAAATGGTTTTGAAAATGGTTTCTTTTTGAACGGATTCATTATTTCAATATACTAAAATGATATATTGTGATTGAAATGTAGATACATTATGTTTCCTTTATGCATGTTTTATGTGATATGTTTATGTTATGGTTCTTGGGAATTATTATGAAAACGGGTGGTTCCGTGATAAACTAAGGGCGGGTGAGCCCGATATAGCTCTCCAATGCATTGGGTAACACGAAGGAGTGAAACGTTAAGGTTTCTCCGAAGATATTTAGGGAATATACTATGATGGGTATTCCAAACGTAACCAAGAGGGTTACTCCCTACGTAAGAATGTTATGAATGCCTCAAGTTACCTTTATGTCTTATGTTTTCTATGATTTATTCATGGTTTGATGAGGTATGTTAAAGTACCTATGTTTTATGGGTAAAGTATGATTTCATTCTTATGTATATATGAACTCATGTTTCCTTTCCATATTTTTATAACCCTTACTGAGCTTTTTATGCTCATCCCAAGTTTTTGAAATGTTTTTCATAGGTCAAGGGAATGGTACATGATGTGGTGATAGTGTCAAGGATGTCTCAAGAAAGAATCCATGTTTTATTTTCAATATGTTTCCGTTGATGGGAAGAATGAATATTTTCTTTTATGTAACCACTTTGTTTAAATGTGGAATGTAATGCAAGTTTCATGATCTAATTCTCTAAAACTCTAAACCTGAAAAGATCCTCAATGTGTAATCTTGTAATAACTCAAGATTAAGTAAGGTTTAAGGTTGGGGCCTTATAGTTGGTATCAGAGGTCGGTTTAGATAACTTTAGAGGTTAGGGTATTCTTTAAGCATAAGTGACATTACCATAATGGTTAGGATTTCAGAAAGAGTCCTAGATTTAGGTAAAGTGAATAAGTATATCTTAGTGTTTACCTTCCTCATTAGTACATGATAGTTTTGTTGATATACTAACACTCACCTTTTTGGTTTTAGTAAATGGCTGGATCTAGCAGGCACCAAAGTGACAATGGGTTTGAAGGAAACTGTGGTGGTTCTCTGATTAAGATACTGGATGAGATGGGGGATTCAATGAGGAATCTCATAGTTGTTCTAAACCAACTATCAAGGAGTCATGATCAACCACTTCAACCTTGGTGAGTTCTCTAATGCATCAAGTACGAGATGGCCAACTCGATGTGGAAATTCAGGTAATAATTATTAAGGTAACCATTAGGGTTTATATGATCCTTACTTTTTAGGTAATTATGGGTTACTCTATGATATGATGGAAAATTAAAGGAATGAGATAAACTTGAGGTTAAAATATGTTATGATAATTTTTGAAGATTTTATCTCGTTTTGGGGGATGTTTTAAGAATTATATAGTTTTGGAAAAAGGACAACACGCAGACCGTGTGACAACCCGTCGCGTCGGACAAAGCTGCGGGAATCAAACCCACAACCAAAGTGCGACTGGTATTTATCACCTACCACTAGACTACGTGAAGTCCCTGGTTAGTTTGACTGATTATTTTTGGTTATATGATTTTATGAATTAAGAGTAAGTTGATTTTGGGTTATTTATGAAAATGATTAACCTATCATGGAGGATATGTGATTAGGATAATTACTTTTTAATACGAGACTTTAGGAGCAACTGATGTTGTTTGGAGATAAATGTTACGATTTAACTTGGAAGACTATGTGACTAAATCCTTCAAATATTTGGGTTTCAACCTTAGTTTGGTTTACTTTGAATAATTTTATGGACAATTTGTTTATCGAATGGTCCTCTTTGAAATTTGGGTTTTGTTGGACAAATTTTGGAGATTAAGAATAGATTTTCTTTTTGTAAAGGGTTATCCTTTTCTGGATTATCTGATCATGTACTAACCTTTTTGGTTTTGGTTTTGGTTTTGGTTAGAGTCTAAAAACATGGGAAGTATATAGTTCTCTTTTGTGGATTAGGTGATTCTCTAAAATTTGATTATAGTACTATTAATGAGAACAAGTCTTCCTAAATACTCGTCTTTTGGATAAAATATGAGTTTGTGTAAGGAATCTAATAAAAGTTGAAATTCAACATGATAAGTGATTATGCTTCCTTATGAATAAATTACTCAATATTAAGTAACTTAAAACAAAAATGTTTTCTATTAACTTTTCCTACTGGGGAACCCAACACCGTTTAACCCATCACAAGTTTGTGATTTTCTTATTGTTAACTTTCTCCTAAACATGTTTTCTATCACTCTACATCAGAACATGACCCTTTGTTTTTTCCTCCATGTCCATATTTTCATACTTTGAATCCTAGTATGGGTTAACTCGGGTGACCTCTGTGCTTATATTTCTTTATTTTAAAGTGATTGTTTTACCGACTCTTGTTCCGATGTGGGACTTTCAAGGATGTTTCCAAGCGCAATTTTAAAATTGCGAGGACGCAATTCCCAAAAGGGGGGAAGGATGTAACACCCCAGGTAAATAAAGAATATGAAATTTTCATATTTATCCATATTTTTGAGTAAAATATTAATATGACTTTAAAGGGGACGCTATGCTCGATGGCGTACCCAACACGCAACAACGAGTTTCTTGGGAATCTTATGTTGCACTCTAATAATAAAATAATATTATTTTAAATAGTAGTTAACATGTAGCCGTTGTAATGGCGGGAATGGATAGAAATAACTAAAATATGATTATATATGTTTTTAAATGTTTTTACATTTATCCAATAAAGGATAGAGGTTTAAAATACGGAAAGAATTCAATTTTAGGCGTATATGCCCTAGTTTTCACTAAAGGTTCACTTATCACCTTTTGATGTTGAACCATCATTAAATATAGTTTTGTTCACTCTTAAAAATTCTTTTGGACCAAATAAAACTCTTATTAAGAATCGGGACATCAAAATTTACTTTGTGTAAATTTTTGGTATCTTTCCGATAAAGTTCATTTTTTTAATGAATAGTGTAAAATGTTGTATTTTAATTCAAAACCTCTTTTTAATCTAATTTATTTATATGATTATATTATCTTTTAAATTGGTTTTAAAGTGAAATTAGAATATATTTTTACCATTAAATCCAATAGTGGTCGTTGGAATTAATTTCACTTTGAAATCAGACTTAAACTAGTGTCAATCTTTTGATACTTATTGTTTCATAAAAACACGCTATTTGCTCTGACAACGGGAATTAGTTATTAAATTAATTAATGCGACTTATATGTTTTGAATTTTGTAAAATAGACTTCATTTTTGAATTCAGAATATTAAATATAGCTTAGGGTGAATTTTTGGGATTTTTCTGAAAAACATCAATTTTTGATGAATAGTGACACCACTAAGTGGTACTTATAAAAACTGATTTTTCTGTTTAAATGAAATTTTGTCATCTTTGTGTTTTAAATTTCAAAAATCCGACATACATGGTTTTCATTAAGAAGTAAAATGTGGTTCAATGGGATAAAAATAATTTTTTGGTGAATAGTAACTTATTAAGTTTTTAATCGCGATTAGAGGTAATTAGTGTAGTTTAAGGTAAAAATAATGTTTTAATAATATGAAATGAACTTGAAACATGTCCTAACCTCATTGGATGTGTAATGGCCGACCAAGACAAGCCATGGGTCAACTTGGGGACCCCATGGATCCACTTTTGTTGGGAAATGACATAAATAACTTTTTATTTAATGTAAAAGTAAAAATGACACAAACATGATATGTTTTACTAAAACAATTTTTAAGTGGGGTTATACAAGTCAGATTTTTTATTATAAATAGTCATTGGAAATATAAAATTATTTCCTACATCATAGTAATTTTTTTATAATTTTTAGACATTAAATAAATTAAAGTATTTATGACATCATAATGATGCAGCGATGACATCATTATCCGACGATTTAAATAAAATGAGAAGATAATGTAAACTCTATGACCTACACATGTCCAAAACTTATTGGATGGGTGTATTTCGAACCCTTATCACCTTATCCACGAATTATATCAATGTGGGACCTTTTAAAACCGAAACACATTTTCAAATAAAGTAATATTTCTTACTTTCCAAAAGTGCCCCTCCTCTCCTCTTATAAAAGGCCCCCACCTCTACCTCATTTCACACACTCCTCAAGCCTTTGGCTCGGCCAAACCCTGCCCATTTACTCTATCCACATCCCTCTCCTCATCCTAGAGGATTAACTTTGGGCAGAATCCTTTCAAAGGAAGCCTTTAGGCTCAAATCAAAAGGAGTTAAACTTTTAAAGGTAATTCATTCTCTCATGTTCATTTGTTTTATTTTGCTTCTCCAACCCCCTAAACTCTTTTTATTTACTTCTTTTGTAAAAACACCAGTATCTTCAATATACTAGGATGTTGTTATAAGATTTATTCGAGCTAAACTCTCACACAACTACATCAAATGGTTAAAGAACATACGGTTTCCGTGGATGGCGAAATTCTGCCTCCCGAAACGATGATTGTTCAATAATCATTTAACACCTTCAAAGGTGGCCATTATGATGTCACTATTTTTATATATCATATATAATATGTTTATGTTTTCCTTAAGCTTAAGTTTTTTTCATTTTGGGCATACCTTTATGGTTTCCATTATGGGTAAACGCGATATCTTCATTTAAGGAAGTGCGGACTACCGCCCCCTCAAAGTGATTTGATTCGTTAAATACCATATGTGGGACGTATAAAGGATGGAACTATGATATTATATATGATATTATACTGGAATTATAATATACCTTTATATCATTATTATTCCATTCTATAAATTACAAAATAGAAATGAAAGTAGCGTTCATGCGTACGTACGGCTTACCGTCTCCATGAACGGTGCATTTCATTTCTTACCTCAAAATTATTATGTAATGTTATAAATGCATGAATGTACTCGATATATATGAAATATATGATATCTACATCATGAATACAATTCTGGATATAATAAAATTTTGGCCATACGAACAACATGTAATTGTAAGAAGTCCACTTTCGACTTAAGAACCAAATATCGGCAAAACAAATATTATTAACTTAAATGATTAAATAATGTTTATGACATGGTAATAAGTGATATAAAAGGAATAATTAACTTGAAAAAGGTTCTTAAGGATGTAGAAATTAACTCAAGTTTATTATTCAGGAGATTAAAGAATGATCGAGTCAAGTCGGACCCAAGGTAAGGGATCATACTCCTCTCTTTCTTTTTAAGTACACACTTTTATGTCATTACTTTTAAAGCTCATCTTTCTTGTTATTGGGATGATATATTATATTAAACTTACTGTAATTTTTATGTTCATGTGATGAGAGACCCTATTCTCTCTCATCAATCCATTTTGAAAGTTTTGAGTGGCGTCGTTAGGCTGCCAAACTTTCGTAAGAGATCTAACCTCTCTCTTTCTTTTTAAGTACTCTCTTTCATGTCACTTATTTTAAGCTACTCTTTGTAATGTTGGGGGATGTTCTTTTATATTCCTCTTGCTGTACATTTTATTGTAATGTGATGAGATACCCTATTTGATCTCATCAATCCATGTTCGGAAGTTTTATGTGGCGCCGTTAGGCTGCCGAGTTTTCATAAGGGATTTTTCATCTCACTTTTGTTCCCGTGAGATTTATGCTACATTTGCCACAAATTCCATTGAGTGGTGTATTTACTGCCCATTATTCTACTCTTTGCGTAATATACTTTCGTTAATGATTATTTACATCAATGTTCTATTGTCCTTCTTTCATGGGGTGTATGTTTTGAAAGATACCCAAGTCGGTAAGGAAACCTTTCACTATCCTCTTTTTTTAAAAGACTTCTTTTGTTGGGTCTTTTAATTTACATATTGTTATGTTGGGATATGTTCTCATATATCCTTATTGATGTAAATTTTATGTATAAGTGATGAGATACACTTTTTATCTCTCATCAACTCATTTTGGTGTGATGCCGTTAGGCTGTCAAGGGAACTTTTTAATCCAATTTCGATTTCTTTGGGTTCAACATGTAGTCATTGAATATGTCATCCATTGAATATGTGTGAATGACCTATTATTGTTTTACACTTAATATCCACTTATATTGGGTGTAATTATATTTTTCACACATATTTTCGAGATTTATTTGTCCTTAATTTAAGGATACCTTCTTTATAAGGGATTTCGTCACATTTGACATTTCTATTGAGACTTCATTGTTGTTATGCACCAATTCACTCTTATATGGTGTATATACTATCCTTTGGAATATTATATCATGAATCCATTTATTCTCATGATATTATAAAGTTCTGATTAAATGTTCTTCCTCAATTATTGTATTCAAGAGTCTCTAATTTTGGTAAAAACCCTTTAACCAAAATATCGCTTTAAATGTTTTAATGATTTGTTCTTATTAATATCCATGTTTTCAAAATGGTTTTAAGGATTTATTTATATGGATATTAATGGTTTAAAATTTTAAAATCTTCAAGGTGGTATGGGACACTTTGATTCAAAAATCTCATTATTAAATGTTTTAAATAGTTTTGGAAATGGTTTCTTTTTGAAGGGATTCATTATTTCAATATACTAAAATGATATATTGTGATTGAAATGTAGATACATTATGTTTCCTTTATGCATGTTTTATGTGATATGTTTATGTTATGGTTCTTGGGCATTATTATGAAAATGGGTGGTTCCGTGATAAACTAAGGGCGGGTGAGCCCGATATAGCTCTCCAATTCATTGGGTAATGCGAAGGAGTGAAACGTTAAGGTTTCTCCGAAGATATTTAGGGAATATACTATGATGGGTATTCCAAACGTAACCAAGAGGGTTACTCCCTACGTAAGAATGTTATGAATGCCTCAAGTTACCTTTATGTCTTATGTTTTCTATGATTTATTCATGGTTTGATGAGGTATGTTAAAGTACCTATGTTTTATGGGTAAAGTATGATTTCATTCTTATGTATATATGAACTCATGTTTCCTTTCCATATTTTTATAACCCTTACTGAGCTTTTTATGATCATCCCAAGTTTTTGAAATGTTTTTCACAGGTCAAGGGAATGGTACATGATGTGGTGATAGTGTTAAGGATGTGTCAAGAAAGAATCCATGTTTTATTTTCAATATGTTTCCATTGATGGGAAGAACGAATATTTTCTTTTATGTAACCACTTTGTTTAAATGTGGAATGTAATGAAAGTTTCATGATCTAATTCTCTAAAACTCTAAACCTGAAAAGATCCTCAATGTGTAATCTTGTAATAACTCAATATTAAGTAAGGTTTAAGGCGGGGGCCTTATATGGACACCCCAGACACCCCCCCCACTGTACCACCCTCCCACACCCCTAGAACCCCCCCCCCCAATGGACACCTCGCACACCTCTGGATACCCCTACCCTCCTAGACACCCTCCTACCCCCATGGACACCTTGGACACCCCCACCCCACTGGAAAACCCCCCCACCCCCTTGAAACCCCCCCACCCCACTCGACCCCCCCCCCCCCCACACACACACACCCCTGGACACCCCATAGACATCCCCCCACCCTCTTAGACAGACCACACCCTCCTAGACACCCTCCCACCCCCATGCACACAACAAACACCCCTCCCCACCCCACTGGATAACCCTCCCACACCCCTGGAAACCCCCCACCCCACTGGACATCTCCCCACACCCATAGACACCCCCTGTACAGCCCCCCCCCCCCCACCCCCACCCTCCTGGATAGCCTCCCACACCCATGGACACCCCGGACACCCCCACCCCACTGGACAACCCTCCCACACCCCAGAACCCCCCCCCCCCCAACCCCACTAGACACCCCACACATCCCTGGATACCCCCCCACCCTCCTGGACACCCTCCCTCTCCCATGGACACCCTGGACACCCCCCACCCCATTGGATATCCCTCCCACACCCCCGGAACCCCTCCCCCCCCCCACTCCACTGTACACCCCCCACACCCCTAGACACCCCCCCCCCCCCAAGACCAGAATCCATACCAGAAAAACCATCAGAACTAGACCAAAACAAGAAGTAGACAAAAATTAAACATTGACATATATAACATTAAAAACTTACAATGTCAACTAAGAAAACCTAAATCCAACCTAAACGACTACCAAATACACAATTATAATGACAATATTTATCATTACATTTTACACTACAAACAAACTAAAATCCAATCAAACCTGTAAAATAATTTAACCATTCCACTTGTAAGTGTTTGAAATCTTGATCATTATAGGGTTGAGGGTCATCAAATAGCTAAAAAGTAAAAGGATAGTATTTAAAGTGTATAATGAATAAATAAAGTGAAATATTATGGAAAAGTTTAAAAGGAAATCTTACCAGGTCAAAGTGCACGAGTGTTCCAATTGTAATTATTTCATGCATAAATCTTAACATATAATATCTGCATTTGATGACGCCTTGTTTTTCATGACAATTCTGTTTAAATGAGTTTAAATTCAAAATATTATTTTTATGTAAAACATCAAAAGTACAAATTATAAATGGATATTTACCTTTACTTTTACATATTTGATCTTAGCACTCCCTTTCTTTGTGTTTTTCTAAATTAGACCCATCCCCTGTTAGAAAATAATACGAATGGGATAAATTTAAAATGCATTATAATATATAAAACTGTTAAGAAATTTAAACTTACTTTCCAACATATTCTTAAAACTTTCTCGCACATCACCATGGACAGAGCATATCAAATAAATTGTTTTCTCCCTTGGGAAAAAAACAACTAACATCCACTGATCACTGATAAAAGAAAATTTAAGGTTAGTGGTTTTTTATGATAAAAGATAATGAACTCTTTGCCAGAGATATGTTTCATATGTCTCAAAAAAAGGCATCATCCAACACTGTATGATTATATTCTGTTCAAATTATTCAGCAATATGAATCATTCTTTGTTCCTCATCCAATGAAAGTGCTTCAGGGGAAATCAAATGTGGGTCCATGAATCCATATACATTTGTCCTCTCATTCTTCTCACACATGTTATAAAGATACCTAATACATAAAATACATAAGTATACATTTTTAATAAATATAACGTTGGGAAAAGGTGTTAAGACTTACATAGAAAACATTTGCACCACATTGATGCCCAACTTATCTCTAGTAACAAGCTCCTTGATATAATTTTTCATAATACCCACATTTATTGCACATCCACAAAAATGAGCTTCCATTGGAAACTCATAATGATCTGCCAAAAAATTTGAATATATTGACAATCTGTCAAGACTACTAGAATCTGTTTATGATGTTAGATCCATTTGTCTTTGTTGTTGTCTATACAGTATTTCTTTACCTTTGAAGTATTCCTGTAAAAATAAATATAAAAATATATTAGTTTTCAAATGTTAAAACAAATTTAATAAAAAAAATAAAATAGAAGATATTATATACATACCTCTATGGTAATAAGTCAAATAAGTTTGTATGGACAAATTAAAAAATGGTCGATACTATGTCCAACTGTCATCACCTCATCTGTAGGTAATGATACTCGAACTGATCTATCTATAATATACTGTACAGTGACCCTATAATGCTCTACCTCTAACTGTTGATGATGAATTGTATCTCCTATATAATATAACATCCCATATGAAACTATATGATGTTGAGGATCATCAACATACAACTCACAATAAGTAGGAAGCTGCGGTAGAGGATTAGGATAAAAAATGGGGTCTGTAGGCTGAGGTGGGGGAGTGGGATCTACTGGAAGAGGTGGAGGATAAATAATGGGGTCTGTAGGGGGAGGTGGAGGAGTGGGATCTGCATCTGAAATTATCTTTGCATGTCTGAAAACATAGACTGTATCGATGCTCTAATATTTTCCTCCATTGTCGCATTAATATTATGAACTTCAGCCTCCAAGGATTCTATTTTTTCTATAAACACCCTCAACAGAAGAATTTGAAGAACGTGGGAACACTTTTCTTACCGATACACCTGTCAGATATCCTCGTACACGACCAGGATGTTAGGGCTTTCCCAATGCTGCAGATAAAATATCTTTGCCTCCCAGCAGCTGTAAATGCCCCATATGAGCTATACTCCTCAAGAGAATCCTGTATTAATTAATTGAACATTTATGTAATGATTCAAATTATATAAAGAATATAGTTAACTTAAATAAATAAAATAAATATCTTATAATCCTCTCAGCTACGATTCTTGAATATTATGAAAGATATTGCCCCTTTTTTCCCATCCTATATCTCTTCCATTTTTTATGTCTAGATGGAGGGGATGGAGGGGAAACCTCTCCAGAGCTTGAAGACTCAACTCTCAATTTTTTTAATTTTTCTGCCATCATTTTTTATTCCAATAATGTATACCCTCCCTGAGATAAACTGTGAGGGTATACATTTTTGGATTGGATATCCTGATGATATGTTCTTGTTTACTGTAAATTAAGAATAATAAATCATTAAAAAAACATTAATAAGATCATTTATATAAGAAAGATTATAAAATTTTACATTTCCCTTACCAAAAATGAATCTTTTCTTCTACTTTCAACAAATTGTGTCCATGTATCTTCATCTATGAAAGGATATATATAACATGGATTGCCATGACTCTTATGAACAAAAATGAAATCAGATGTGAGGGTTTATTTGAAATCCCTCCATCTCCTAGCAACAATCGATACGCATTTCTTCCTAACTACTCCAGTGTCAGGAATATCAAATGTCATCTGATAAAGAAGAGGTAAAACATATTATACTAGAAACATTTAAAGAATAGGCAAAAAATATAAAAATATCTTACCAAAATCGTCTCCCACAACTGAGATATTATCGCTTTGTCCACACTTCTCCAATCATCATAAAAAATTATTACTTTTCTCTTACCCTAAGTTGATAAAAAACTCTTAAAATCTTTTGCATTTGGACCTCTAGGAATATAATTCTCATCAAACTCAACGAGTATCCTCTGGTCCTATGTACGGGCAAGTGATAATTTTGGTAAATGTGTGCACCCACATTTACCAACTCTTGAACTCTTCTTTGTCATTATGGGAGCACATGAGTAAGATTAGGGAACATCAAGAGGATAATGTAAATGTTCTTCCCTAGAGGTATGATCATTGTTCTCATCTCTAGAATCATGTGGTTGATCAACTGATTGATTTGTCATTATCCTTCAAATCAAAAAAACAATCATTAGTTCACAAATATACAAATTCAAATACTACAATACAAATGTAAATAGAAAATGGAAAATTGAACTAAGTTACATAATAGTAAACATGGTTAATATGGTAAGCATGTTAAAAAATGGTAAATATGGTAAACTATGGTAAACATGGTAGTGTAATTTTCATTCAACAAAATCAATAAATATATAAGTTACGTAAAGGTAACCTATGGTAAAGATGGTAAACATGGTAAACATAGTAAACATGGTAGACATGGTAAACATGGTAAACATGGTAAACATGGTAAACATGGTAAAGTAATTATCATTCAACAAAAATAATAGATATATAATTTAGTTAATGGTAAACATGATAAACTAAACTAAAAAAAATGAATAAAAACTTCTACTTATTTGTTTTAATACGCGTTTTAATAAAGAAAAAAATTACAATATATAACATATTATGAAAATAATAAATTTAAAAAAAAATAAACATATGTTACCTATAATATTAGGAATGTACAAATGGATTGTTTTCCCAAATTCCTTCATTATGGTCATTCCTTATGGCACAATCCATGTCTTCAACATGCTCATCATTATGTTCTGCTAATCTTTTCATGGAAGTAGGGATCTCACATAAATCAGCATCTTCATCAAGTAGATCCTCACCAACATATTGTTTTTTACCTTGTAAAACAATAGACCACTGCATATCTGATTGATCAACTACATAGAAAATCTGTTTTGCATGTATTTCCATTATAAAAGAACCTGTTGTGTCTTCCAATCTATTCTGATTAACAACTGTCATTCCAAATTCATCATGTCTGACACTGTTGTTACCGATAAACCATTTTCAGTTAAAAACAGTAACATTAATTTTAAATTAATCAACCTCACATATTTCTTCAATGACTCCATAATATGAAGTTGATGCAGAAATTGGGTTTTTTTCTTTAGATCTCGAAAAATGCATTGCTTCTGCAAACACCAATACACCACTATTTTGAACTGCACTTCTGTTGTCCTAAGATTTAGTATGAAATGTATAGCCATTAATGTCATAACCGGACTATGTTATCACATTTAAACATGGACCACCCACTAACCATCTTAATGTCTCTGATACATCTGATCTACCAAGCAAGGTCTTTTTAAACCATGACAAAAATGTTTTGTTGTGCTCATTCAAAATCCATATTTATTTCTTCTTTGTATGACTTTGTTTAAACTCATTAATATGCAATGTGATATACAGTTGAGCATCAGCTATGTTATTCAAGATGTATAATTCTAACTTCTTTATCTATTCAGATGACAACGATTTGACTTTCAAGCCACGAATCCCCTTTACCTCATTATTAACTCATTCATGGCGAGATGGAGGCAAAACTATGTTCTCAACTGTAGCCAAGTATCTTGTACAAAAATTCACAACTTCTTCAAAAAAAATACCTTTCAATAATTGAGGCTTGAGGTCGATATGGATTCTTAACATACCCCTTCAATATTTCCATATACCTTTCAAAAGGATACATCCAACAAAGACATACAGGTTTTCAAAGATTTATTTCTCAAACCAGATGAATCATTAAATGCGCCATTATATCAAAAAAAGATGGAGGAAAATACATTTCCAATTGAAAAATTATATAAATTGCATCCTTTTCCAAAATGTTCAAAGCATTCACATCAATCACCTTATTTCAAATTGAATTGAAAAAATAACACAACTTTATTATAGTTTTTCTAACACGGATGGGCAATATTCCACGCAATGCAACTGGTATAAGTTGTTGCATCATGATGTGAAAATCATGAGATTTCATACCTATCAACTTCAAATCCTTCAAAGAGACAAAAAAATTTACATTTGAAGAATAACCTTGAGGCACTTTGATATCATGAAGACACTGACAAAAGATAATTTTCTCTCTCTTGGATAATGTATGACAAGCCAGGGGAAGAAATGTTCATCTTCCATTAGGAGTGGGAGCTAACTCCAAACATATTCTCATTGATAGTAAATCAAATCTTACATTCAACCCATATTTTTTCTTTCCTTTAATATCTAGCAATGTTCCAATCAAACCGTCACATATATTCTTCTCCATGTGCAAGACATCAATATTATGTTTCACTTCATGATATCTCCAATATGGTAGCTCAAAAAATGTTTACCTTTTCTTCCAAATATGTCTATCATTACTAGATTTTTGTGTCTTTCCCAATGTCACATCAAGGTTTTCCACCCTCTCAAAATACTAATCAGGGGATAAAGGTTTTGAAGAAATATCAAATCCTTGTGAGATATTGAATTCCTTTTTTAGTCTTCTATTAGAGTAATCCATAGGCAAAAAACTTTTGATGACCCATGTACACTATTTTCCTCCCATGATGCAATTGAAAATATGAAGTTTGTTGTTCACAAATTGGACTGCTTTATTCCCCTTAACATTGTATGCAGACAAATTTTCATATGTTGGGAAGTCATTTATAGTGAACATAATCACTTCAATCAGTTGAATATATTCTATTTTATAAGAATCATATACCCTAATACCATCCTCCCATAAAAGATTCAAATCATCAATCAATGGTGACAAGAAAACATCAATATCATTTCCAGGTTGCTTTAGACCAGAGATCATTATACTCAACATGACATATTTGCGCTTCATAAAAACTTCAAGAGAGTGGTTGTAAATTACCAATAAAATAGGCCATGAACTATGTGTGCTACTGAGGGTTCAGTATGGATTCATTCTATCTGTGCACAACCCTTGTCCGGGATTTCTAATTTCATTTCCAAATGAAGGATACTGCTCATCAATTTTCTTCCATTGTGGACAATCAGCTGGATGGCGTATTTTTCCATCACATATCCACTCATCATGATTCCATCTTAACATTTTTTCATCATGTGAATTAGAAAATAAACGTTTTAAATGATGAATTATAGTAAGATACCAAAATACCTTGGAAGGGATCTTTGTAATCTCTACATCAGCCTGTGATTCTTCTTTTAACTTATACTGTGATGTCCCACATTTAGGACACTCTGACAAAAATTCATATTCCTTCCTATATATCATACAATCATTTAGATAGGCATGTATTTTCTTATATCCCAATCCCATCGGGCATAATATTTTCTTGGCCTTATAATATGAATCTGGAAGATTGTTGTCTTTTGGAAGAATTTCTTTCAACAATTGTAGCAGCTCTGTAAAACTTTTGTCACTCCATCCATGTTTCTCCTTCAGGTTAATCAATCTTAACACCGCCGAAAAAACTGTAAAATCCATATAACCATGATACAATGATTTTTCAGCATCACCATATACACATGCAATTTTCGGTTCTATCTAAATTTGTTCTGCTGCAATATCACAGATCATTTCTTCAATTCCATCGGAGTTACCATCTTACAAATCATCATCATCTATAGATCTAACATTCTATCCAGTTTCACCATGCCAAATCCAATGGTTTTAACTCAGATTAAAACCATGACAAATCAGATGATCTTTGATCTCTCTACTTTTCAACTTCTTCATATTCAAACATTTCAGGCATGGATAGAAAAAAAAATCACTGCTTGGAACATTTCATTTAGAAAATTCCAAAAAGGCATCAACACCTTCTTCATATTCATTACTCATTTGATGTTCCGTAACCCAATTTCAACTCATTATTACCTATAGCAAATATCAAAATTATACATCTTGTTAAGATAAGACAAATATATATTCATATGAAAAATATCATAATTTGAATGTAAAACAATTTTGAAATATAAAACAAATCTATGCGTGTTTGAAAAAAAATACGCATGAAAATGATTTTAAAAAGAAAATATAATTAGATATAACAGTTTTAAATTCATCTTGGATCCTTTTTTATTAAGGTACACAAAGAATACATCCCGATGAAACTGGATACCAAATTCACCCTTCCATAGAAAATAAATATGAAGTGTAAATATTAAAATATGTATACATTCACTATTGAAAATTACACATATCCCAACTATTTGAAACCACTAGGATAGCCCCTGAAACCATTGGGATAGAATACCCCAACGTTTCACACATCGTTGGCATGATGGTCGTTGTAATAGCCCTATACCAACGATTCTACAGGAATTGTTGGTATAGACAACCTGAAGTTAAAATATTCCAACGGTTTCAATGAAACCGTTGGGATATATATATACCAAGGGGGTGTCCAAAGGGGTAGGGGTTGTCCGAGGGGGGTGGTGGGGGCTGTCCAAGGGGGTAAGGACTGTCCACGAGGATAGAGGCTATCCAGGGTGTCCTAGGGGGTAGGGGGTGTCCAGGGGGTAGGGTTGTCCCTATGCGTTTCATTTAAATAAAAGATTCATTTGCTGCTAGTTTGAAATACATGAAAATAAACATAGTTTTTCTAAAAATAATCCTCATGAAAACATTTAAAACCAAGCATTCAATTTTACCAAAGAGACACACCACAATTAGGGAGCATAATCAATAATGACATAATGAGGGCAATGGGTAAGCAGTATTCATGTAACCATACCAGATGAGGCACCTAGATTATCCTCCACGAATAAACAAGTGTCAGAGAACATGGAAATAACTAGGATCTTAGGGGAAAATCTAGAACATAATGTAACCTAATCCATCCTTTTGGTGTGCCTGATGCAATCAAACAGCCCTAACGCATGAGGGGAACCATCCCCAAAGAAGAGTGTGTTTATACTAAGGGTCAATTAGCCATAGCATAATCTTAAACTAGTGCAGCAAGCATTCTCGAATAATCTACTACCAATTCTAGGTTACCATGTTATGTCTAAAATGGGGGTGATTCGATGAGTATCAAACAATCAACCATATATAAAGAATAAGCACAAGACACACATAAGCCACACACCCACAAGAATCACCCCAGAATACCACTCCAAGGAAGTCCCCTTGCCTTAGGGCCATCAACTCACAATGGAAGTCCCATACCAAGGACATTACCATTCCTTTTAATAATGAGAAGGCAAGAGACACATTCCAAGGAGAGTTTTCCAAAGAAAGCCCATTTTCTGAAAGTTCCAACCAGGACACACCCATTCTTTTAAAGGAAATACGTTTTAAAAAGTATCCAAACATGCCATTTAGGAATCCATGAAATATTTGAAACACATTTTAAAAGGTACAACATCATTTGGAAATCATAAACTACTTATAAGGGACAACTAGGCTTTTAATAAAACACTTGTTATGCAGGGCTGTGTAAAATAATTCCACAAAAATTAATTCAATGGGAATGCAACTTGATTTAATTCAAGTAATATTTCAAAAAATTATATATTTTTAACAAGCATAAAATCAAGGTATAAACATCAGGAAATCAATTATTCTTAAATTTAAAGGCCAATATATAGGAAAACCTACCTCAATACAAGATGCCTTCAATGATGACCACTCAAAATGTCTTCAAGAAGGTCCAAATGAGCAAGGAATTCCAAGAAGAACCGTAACATGAAAAAACCCTAAATTTAGAAACAAAGAAACAAGAACCCTAGACCAAAGGAACAATGAAGAAGAATAACTAATAAGAAAAAGGAATAAGGAAGAAGAGGGATAAGGAGGATATTATACGGAAAAATCACCCCAAACTTGTAGAAACCACTTGGAATCACCATTGGAAGGAGGTGAGAGGCATGGAGAAGAAGAGGAGGATACTTATAGGGTTTCATATTCCAAATGGTGTAGAAAGAGGCGTTTTGGTGTTAAAATTCGATAGGGGAAATGGTAAAAATATATTTTAAAGAACTAGAGCACTGTGCATATTTAGGTTGCACCCCCTGGACACCCCAACCCCCCTAAACAGCACCCCGACCCCCTCTGGACACCCCAACCCCCCTGGACACCCTCACCCCTAGATACCCCATACCCCCTTAGACAGCCCACTCACCCCCTAGACACCACCCCACCCCCCTGGACACCCCCCACTTCCCCTGGACACCACCCCCACCGCCTACCCACTGAAAACCCCCTGGACACCCCCACCCCTTGGACATCCCCCTCACCCCCCTCGACACCACCCCCACCCCTGGACACCCCTACCCCATTGGAAAGCCCCCTCACCCCTTGGACACCACCCCCACCCCTACCCCATTGGACACCCCCCTGGACACCCCCACATCCCCTGGACACCCCCACAACCTGGACAACCCCATCACCCCCTAGACACCACCCCCACCCCCTGGACACCCCAACCCCCTTGGAAAGCACCCCCCGGACACCACCCCCACCCCTGGAAACCACCACCCCCTTGGATAGCCCCCCCCCCCCCCCCCCACCCCCTGGACAGCCCCCCAACCCCTCTGGACAACCCCCCTGGACACCCCCACCCCCTGGACACCCCATACCCCCTTGGACAGCCCACTCACCCCCCACACCCTTGGACACCCTTACCCCCTTGGATAGCCCCACTCACCCCCCTGGACACCACCCCCACCACCTTGGACACCCCCTGGACATCATCACCCCCTTGCAACCCCCCCCCCCCTTGGACAGCCCCCTGGATAGCAACCCAACCCTTTGGATATCCCCCCACCCCCTGGACAGCCCCATCCCTCTAGAAACCCCCCCTGGACACCCCCACCCCCTGGACACCCTACCCCTTGGACATCCCACTCACCCCTGGACAGCGCCTACCCCCTTGGACAGCCCCTCACCCCTTGGACACCACCCCCACCCTCTTTGACACCCCCAACCCCCTTAGACAGCCCCCACACCCCCCTGGACACCACCCCCACCCCCTTTGACACCCCCTGGACATCCCCACCCCCTGGACAGCCCCCCCAACCCCCTGGACACCACCACCCACTTGCACAACCCCCCCCCCCCCTTGAAACCCCCTGTACCGCGCACACACATGATAGAACACACAAAAATTGTAAACTTTCATGATATCTCTTCCATAGGTTTATTTTTACAAAAAAGAATTTATCATGGTATAAATGAACACTATGAAACTTATAATGATAGCAATAACAAAGAAAAATAACATCTCAAAAAATTAGTTAAGGGGATCGCAGAAAATAAAACCTGAAACCGAGCCGTGTGAGGATTAATTGAGTGTTGTGATTCGACCTGATAGATCTGATGATAATAAATATGAATAATGATGTTGGCAAAACGAGGCTAGAGGGAACGACTTCAAAGAATTGTTTCTAGGTTTTCCACGTGAGAGAGATGAGTCGCAGGTCACCCGATCGAAGAAAACAGAATGACTGAATACGGGGTGTGATAAATCATTTAAAAGCTTTATCACATCAGTTATTTAATAACGACATGGTAAACTATTTTTTTTAATGTTTAGAATGTCGTTTATTTAATAACCAGCGTAGAAAACAATTTATCACGTCAGTTATTTTATAACCGGCCTGGTAAATGTCACTTTATCATGTCGGTTCTTTTGATAACCGACGTGATAAATTGTAGAGATTATCTTTATCACGTTGGTTATTTTATAACTGATGTGATAAAGTGCCAAGATTCGATATATCACGTCGGTTATAAAATAACTGACGTATTAAAGCTAATATCAGTTTTTATTAAGTCGGTTATAAAATAACCAACATAAAAAATTGATTCTCATTGATTTATCACATCGGTTATAAAATAACCGATGTGAAAAATACCGACGTGTTAAACATTTTTTCCACTAGTGTAGGTAAATCCAGTTTCACCTTAACCACAATAATTAAATTTTATTGTTTTCATTATTTTTTTGGTCAAAAATTAATTTGACCTTATCAAAAAATATAAATTAATCCTATTATAAATATGAAATCAATTCTTCCAAATTCCATTCAAATAATTGGAATGTTATAATTTAATGTTAATCTTGCAGATTTAATGAGAAAGATTAATTATAAAGATAAAATGTTCAAAATTTTACAAATTTTTTATATTAAAATTAAATATTAAAATTATTCCAATTACAAAAATTGGATTAATTGATATAAAATTGAACAAATTATTCTTTAAAACCAATTAAAATATAAATTTTCACTTCAATTTTTTATTAAAAAATTTAGTTTTCAATTAAAATTTAGAATTTTTTCATTATTCGAAAGAAAATAATTTTTTTTTGGAAAATCCCAAAAAATCACCCTAATATAATTGTGAAATTATGATTTCAAAATTTAATTTATTTTTTTAAAATTTATTTTATAATTACCACAAAATATATTTTTAAATTATTTTCACAAAGTGTGATAAAACTATCTTTTAGAAAAAATACTGTTTTTAAAAAAAACAAGTTTTTTTTCTTTTAAATGATTATTATTTTATTTATGATCAATATATAACCATAATTTTCATAATTTAGTTAGTATTATTCATACCCACCAATTGAACATCTAGATTATATTGGTATTTTATATCATAGTTCATTTAGAGTCAATGTTGTGTGTTCCATAAAATATCGAAGAGATTAAATTTAAAGAAATATATTATGTGGGTTGTTTTAAGCTCCCTTTTTCATGATAAATATTCTATAAAATGAAATTTTATTTTTTTATAATTTCAAGGTGATAGACATAGGTACTGTATAAGTGTTTTGGAGAGTTTAAATAACAATAGATGTATTTTTCTTTTTACCCCATAGACAGTGACGTATTATTAGGTGAAAATAAGGAACATTTATACTATGAGGAATTAGTTAAAATTATATTTTTTACTAAATAGAATGAATTTATGAATTATAAAATTGATTTATTATTCAAAAATTAAACCTAGGATTTTAAAATATCCCCCAGTAAATTTGAATCCCATTGTGTGTAAATGGTTATTCAATAAGACGATATGTCTATATTGTAATATCAATACATTTAACAAATTATTGGCTACCAAAGGGTTCAAGAAACCTCATGGAATCGACTAAAATTAAACCTTCTTACTAGTTTCTATGAAAAAATGGATATGATTTATACATTAGATAGCAATTTACTATTATTATAAAATTTGAAAAATAGATATCAAGACCACATTGATTAATATAATTCATGTGGAAGATGAATCCATGACACATGATGAAGGGTTTGTAATGCCGAAGGAAGTCAACAAGGTATAAATGTTACATAGATTCATTTACGGTTTTAAGAAAGCATTAATATCTAGGAATAATTATTTTTATGAATCAATTACAGAGTTTCATTTTTTATGAATGAAGGTAATCCACATGTCTAAAAGGGTTTATTTGGAGTGAAATATATTTCCCAGTAATATAGGTTGATGATATATTATGGATGGGAAACGAGATACCTAGAATAGTTAAATAAATAGATCTCTATGAAATTATTAGGTAAAGTATCTTACATTTTAGGGATAAATATTCATTGAAGAATACCTAATGGGCTTCTTAGACAATGTAACCATATTTATATAGATAAATTATTAAAAATAAATTGATGGAAAATTCAATGGGATGATTATTTACACTCTCATGTGGTATACTTCTCTCTAATAAAATTTTTCATCAATCTAAATAAGAGTGTAATATAATTATAATAATGCCTTACAATTATAAAAATAAATTTATCATGTATGTATTTTTATATTTTATTCTTGATGTTACAAAAATTTTGAGCATCGTAATAAGTTATCATATAGACCCACAAAATTCATATTGGTTTACTATAAGGACTATTTTTAAGTACCTTTAGTTTGAAATGCATAAATTCCTAGTTCGTAGAGAATAAGTGGAACTATATTTGAGGGGATACATAGAAACTAATTTTAAAATAGAATAAAATGATTTTAAATCATAGTCATGATACATGTATTTTATTAATAGTGGTTATGTGAGATTGAATTGTTCCAAATAACACATGTTCATAGATTCTATTGTAATGTATGATTATATAACTATCTATGATATTGATAAATAAGTAGTGTTGATACTCAACTTCATCCAATAGAAATATTTTTTATCTTTAATAAAAGATCATATTAATCTACATTGAGTCACACTATAGTAGTGATTCTCACAAAATAACATTGGTCACATAAATGGATGAAGGATTACATTAGAAGTACCACATGTTGAGATATTTTACATAGAGAGGTAAATTCATAGTTAGTAGATAAGTTGGTGAGTAAAACATGGTAGACCTATTAATTAATTTCATTTCACATTAAAAATATAAACAAAATTTTTAGAGTTAACGAGTTAAAAATATTTAGTAGTTGGCTCCAGTGATTGTCAAAGTATGTTCTAGTTGGTTATCAAAAATAGATTAACATTTTTACATTACATTGACATAAAATAAATAAATATATTTTCAATTGTTGAGTGATATTTTACATAACATTAATGTGATAATTTCAATATATTATTCATCAATATTAAGGGTTATAACAGTTCCTCTCTTTAATAAGATCATAAAAATGATCTGGAAATATTCTTAAATAAGTCTTATGGTCTAGATACATTAGTCTAAGGGGAAATGGATGATATATGACTCTAAAGTGATATAGTTTCATAGGAAATTATGAATTTATCTCATTAATTTCACACTAAGTGATCTAAAATAAGGGATGTATTAAGGATAGACATTCTAATAGGAATTATATATGTTTTAGGTTTCATTTAATATCCCTAAAAATTTATGTGTTACTTGTCCAATAAAAAAGAGGTAATTATTAAAACCGTGACACCCCAACTTTTAAATTTATTTTTTTCATTATTTATTGTCTTTGGTTACTCTCATCGAGGCTCAGGTTGAGTGATAGTTTAAAATTTTTGAGGATTGTTCTTTTTGATTGATTTCGGGCCAGTGCACGCGCACTACATGGTTAGCGGTAACTGTGCGGTCAGCCCAGGTGACCGCGCGACTACCCAAATATTAAAATAAATAAATTTTATAAATTTTTATACCTTAATAATAATATTTTTATTATTTAATTTTTGTAATATTATTATTTCTAAAGTGATATTAATAGTATTATTTTTAAATTTATTATTAATAATATTATTATTAAAGAAATGTAAAAAATGTTATTAATGTGAATATTATTATTATTATTAGAATTACTATTATTGTATTATTGATATTATTATTATAATTTTTATTATTTTTGTTGCTGTTTTTGTTTTTGTTTTTAAGAAAAAATATTATAATATTTATAAGCATTTTTATTATTATATTATTGGTATTATTATTATTATTATTTTATTATTAACATTATTATTATTATTATTATAAAATGAAAAAGGGGGAAGGAAAACTAATACTGCACCCCTCCCCCCCATTCCCTTGCACATTGTGCAATGTGTACTTAGATCCCCCTCTCCCTCACCTAGCTTTGGCGAACCCGCCCTGCTCCCCTTTCTCAGCCTGCTTCCGGTGGCCAGACCCCAATGATTCCCCCTATTCCGGCGCATGGCCCCTACTCTATCTCCCACCCACGTGGTGGCTCCCCACCCCCTTCTCCCTGGTGTGCGTGCGAACCCATGTTCCCCGCTCTATCATGTGGTGGCATCCCAATCTCGCCGCTCTGCCCTACTCCGGTGGCCCGTCCTCGTTGCACCACCCTTTTTCTAGTCGTGACTCCCTTGACAACACCATCCAACATTGGTATATTTCTCTTCCAATTTATTGGGGTTTTCTTCGTCATGGAAACACCCTAATCATCAAGGTTGTATTTTTTTCATTTTTTTCATTGTTTAGGGTGTGGGATTGGTCTGTGATGTCCCACTCTTCCTTCCATTGAAGTTCCTCTACATCTACACATGATTTGAGGTATGAATTTTCAGAATTCTATTTCCTACACAACCCATGACTGTAGTGTGTTTTAAATAAATTTTAAATATCATTTTCAACTCCATAAGTATTTTAACCAATTTATTGTAATGTTTTTGTGTTAGTTATAATTGTTAAAAATAGTTTTTGGAATAAGTATCTGATTATGTGTAGGTGATTCCTTATATAAATACAATTTTATGTATTGTTCTGTATGTTTAATTGGTTTATCATATTATTTAGATAATTTTTTTGGTGTGAACTCTTTTTTCTGGAAGTTTAATATGAGTTGACTTATTTTTGTAGCATGTCAGGTGACACAGAGTGCGTTATTTGATGAAAATACATAGTGTGTCACTTATTGGTGTTTTATGAACAATAAAATTATTACATTCAACTATGAAGGGACTGAAAACTGTGTTTTGGTGTGGCGTCGATGTTCATTTAGTTATAAAAAAGGTAGTGAGTATGTTTTAGTGTTTTATGTCATGAGATAATTCTATAAATTGTTGAATAATTTTTCATAGTGGTTTGTTTAATTATAAAAATGGTTTCTTTTATTGTGAAAATAGTTTATTTGGTTGTGCATGTGGTGCAAGTTAAGTTTTGGAATGTGCGAGAGTATTTTTTGAAGGGTTTTTATATTAATTGGAATTTTCATGTGAATTTGGTGAAATTGTGATGCAAGCCTTTGATTTGTCCTTTGAAATGTTTTACCAAATGAGTAAATGATTTATTAAATGATGTTTGAAATACAAATAATGGGTACAAAGTGTTTAGGTGTGTGTTTGGGTTTGGGTTTGGTTTGAAAACAAATGGTAACTTTGTGAATATGGTTCTCACTTTCTAAATGATGTTGGGTACTTAGTGTGGTTTCTAAAATTGGTTTAAAATTGAATCTCTTGAGAAAATTTCTGTTTAGTTTCTTGGGTGTGTGTTTTCGGTAAATGTCTTACTAAAGGGATTGTTTTGTATGTTTTACTAGTTATATGATTTTCCCAAAATTGGGGTTTGGAAATGTTGTTGGTAAACAGATTTGGGGTGTGTCAAGCTAAAGGCCTGTTTAGACCATCCTACTTAAAGGTAATGTTTGTGTTAATTTTTAGAAAGTATTAGGTTTTGGAAAAGGTGTTAGCCCCGTTGGAAACTTTAAATTATTTGGGAAATGGTTTAAAAGTTCATGTGACTTGGTGACCCAGTTTTTACCTTAGATGATATGATGTATACATGTTGACATATATATATATATATATATATATATATATATATATCTAGTGGGAACCTCTATATGAGGGATATCCCTTTACGGGTTATCGTATAAGGTTTCCATGTTTGGGGTAGTGAGTGTGGTGATGGAAGGTTAGATGACTTACATGGTCGAGGGACTCCTACTTACACAATATTACAACCATAATAGGTCCCTGGGCATATTTTAGATGATCAAGTGACGGTTGCTGATCAACCTTGATTATATGGGTTGGTACCCTTGGATTTGTTGTTAGGACAGGTGGGTTGTTCCACTAGTGAGGCCATGTTAGGGCAGCTCATTGGTTATTGTCTTAGTGGCTTCACTATATGCCGAAAGGTGGTTATGAACTGAGTACATCCAGAGTTCTTCTAGAGATGTTTAGAATCTCCCATGGTTATTGTCTGCATCAACTTGTTTACCTCTCTTGCTTTTAGTTTTCATCATGTACTATTTTTTTATATACATCTCAACTGGGTTTTTGACTTCCTGGGTTTTGGTTTGGGTTTTTATTTTGAAATAGAAATATTGTTTTGAAAATAAAGGTGTGGCGTGTGTTGTACTTTAAAAATTGGAAGACCATTTTTGTCGAATAAAAATTTAAAACCTTATTTTTATAACTGAATTTCAAACTAGTGTTAAAGGATTTATTTGCGAAAGGAGATACTTGTATTCAATGGTTTATTATTAGCATCCCTACTGAGCATTTCGGTGCTCGGGCCTATTTTATAATTTTAGTTTCAGGTTTCCTTTTGCCAGGTTCTCATGGATTAGTTTCTCATTGTTGGAGCTAGGTTGGTCTTTGGTTGGGTGGTGAACTAGGAGGTCATATGGAGGTATGTACAATTTATCTCCTTTCCATAGTTCGTGGTTTTCTATGATGTTCGGTCTTTATTCATTTTTTTATTTTTCTTTCATTTATGATCCAAATCATTCCCCCCATGTTAGTTTTGATGTTGAACACCAGTTTCCAGCCTATGGGGATTGGGAATGCCCCTCAGGCCATGCTGCAGACTGGCTTTGGGTGATCGATTTAGGGTCAACCCTGGTTGATTTGTGAAAAAATGGTATCAGAGGAGGGCCTTTATATTTGGGGCATTCGGTAGTTGGATATTAGGATTGTCGAGGCTTTGGAGGTAGGTCATGGGTTGGTGCATGATCACCAACACTCGTGATGAGACATGAGTTACCAGGGGTAGTCCGAGTTTTGAGTTTTTTGTCTTTTTTTTTGGATTGAGGGATAAAAATAGAGGGGACTCGGTCCCACGTTGAGATCCCACGTGAAGTAGTGATCCACGTGGAGTCCAAGTGCCCAGTTCAAGGTCATCTTAGTGTTATGCCTTACTTGGAGTGTGGCCCACTACTACGTCGCCAGGCTAGTCAGAGGCACTACTTCCTCATTCCGGTGGTTCGTGTTGGTTGTACTGTGTATTGATTTTGGTTGGCGTTAGAGTGTTTTTGGAAATGAAGGTGGTTTTGAAATGTAAGGGATCTTTTTCTAGTGGTTTTAAAACTAGTAAAAATGGTTTTCTATAATTTTTTTGGAAATTGGTGAAATGGGTTTTTAAATGAGGAAGTATTTAGGTTTGAAAATTTTGGCTTATGTTTGGATTTGGTAACACAATAGAAAGTGAGACCCTTGGTATTTCGTAGGATCGTTCGCATATGTATGGGTAGGCACGTGAGGTGCACATTGGAACAAATGTACAGGTGATTTGAGTGGAAATGGATGAACACTTATGTGGCGTTTCATAGGATGATATGGGTGGGGTTTTGGGATTTAAGGCTTGGCATGATTTTTCTAAAATGGACTTGAATGAAAAAGTCATTTTGGGACTTTGTTTTTCTTGAAAAGTGGGTTTTGATATTTGTAGAATGGCCTTAGAATAAAGCAGTTTTGAAATTTGAATGAAATGGTGATTTTTGGAAAAGTGGATCTTGCTTGTGTGTTTATATGTTTGGATTATGAGGCTGTTACCCTTGTATTGGGGGTCCTTCTTTTGGGTGTGTTTTTCGTGCTGCTCAGAGTATGATCCCCAGAAAGGTCACTAATATAGCCAGCAAGTCATGCCCAATTCTGATTATGTTTAAGTTTTGCTAATTTATCAAGGTAATTGAGGTTTTTTGGGATAGTTGTGTGGTTGTGGAAGTAGAGTATGTCTTTGGGTTTTTGGGGTATCCTGAGTTTTTTAAAGTTAGTTCCATTTAGGTTTTAATGGTGGGTATAGTTTTGGATTAGTTGAGTTTGAATGACTCTTTGTCGTTGGATTTGGGGTGTAATCTATGGTGGAAAACTTTTGCGAAGGTTCCCCATCTGGTGAGAGGGGTGTGCCAGAGGATCTTGTTCCTGGAGAAATATTGTTCGTTGGTGCTGACATTCAGTTCGTCAGACCGTTCTCTTACGTGCCACCAATATGCCTGGTTTAGGCATTCCAAGCCATTTTTTCACATCCCTCCAAAGTTTTTTCATTGTTTTAGTCGTTCAGGTTGCTAGGAAATGTTCTGTAAGAAGCACCATTTGAGGAAATAATCTTGAATGGGGGATGCTAGTATTTGACTGCGAGGCATAAGATTCTTTGATCATCAGAACCACAGCCTCAGGTCTCGGGGTGATTCTAGCGCATAGTCAGGAGTTGCTGAGGGTGTGTGGGACCTCGGTCGGGTTCTTGTTTTCTGTGTTGAGATAGGAATATCCTAAATTTCATTGATTTTATTTCTCAGTAGGGGTAGGTTCATCATTTCAGTGCGAAGGTGCGACAGGTATATTCTGATGTGATGTAAACAGATCGGTTCATTTGGATGGGGCTCCTTGAGTCATTCATTCTTCTTCAGAGTTTTTCAGCTATTGGAGGTGAGGTTTTGGTTCTAGTTCAGTGGTTTTCGTTTGAGGACGTTTGGGTTCTGTGAGGTGGGTGGACTGTTTTTTGGGTCCACCGTTTAAATTGAGTCCTTCTCCGAGTTTTCCCTAGTGTTGTGAAATTCGGCCGAGGTGGGGTATTGATGATTCTGGTAGTGTTGTTTTTTGCCCTTGTTTGGAGGGTTGTTGGTTCTTGTAGGGTGTGTTTCCGTTCCACAGTTTGGGTATGCCATGTTGTTTCGGGGTTGTTTTTCTGTGTGAGTTTTCTCATGGTGTTGTATCGCTCGTGCGACGGGAGTTGGTTTGGATTAGATGGGAGTTCCCAAGTTGGCCCCCTTCCCTAGGTGGTATGTTTGGATTTTAATTTCCATGCTAGTATAAAGCTTGTGGTGGGGAGAACCCGCTCGTGTTCTCTCGTTCTTTTGTGTTGTGGTTTCTTTCGATTTCAATCAGGCATGGATTCAAGTTTTCTCTATCATTTGGCTGGGTAACTTTCTGGAGGGAGAAAGTGTCTGTGGTGGGGAGAATAGTCACACCCAAACTTTTAAATTTATTTTTATTTCATTATTTCTTGGATTTGGTTACTCTCATTGAGTCTTCGGTTTAGCGATGATTTATAATTTTTGAGAAATGTTATTTTTTATGGGTTTTGAGCGGGTTCACGGGCACCACACGGTTAGCGGTAACCGTGCGGTTGACCCAAGTGATGGTGCGACTACCCAAATCGTAAAATAGATAAATTTTATAAAAGTTTATACGTTAATATTATTATTACTATTATTAAATTATTGTAATACTTTTATTTCTAAATTTATATTAATTGTATTATTTTTAAATTTTTTATTAATAATATTACTATTAATGAAATGGAAAAAATGTTATTAATGTGATTATTATTATTATTACTAATATTATTATAATTAATATTATTTTATTATTGATATTATTATTATTATTGTTATTGTTATTGTTTTTAAGAAAAATGATTATAATATTTATTAGAATTTTATTATTATATCATTGGTATTATTATTATTATGATTATGTTATTATTATTAACATTATTATTATTATTATTATTGTTATAATAAAATGAAAATACGGGAAGTAAACCTAATCCCGCAACCCCCCTCCCTACACGATGCGCGCTACGCACCCAGATCCCCCTCTCCCTCGCCTTACTCTGTCGAACCCGCCCTGCTCCCATTTCCTTGCGTGCTTCCGGCAGCCTGGCCCCGACGGTTCCCCCCTGTTCCGATGCACGACCTCGAGGCCCTCTTCGTTATGCGTGGTGGCTCCCCCTTTCTCCCTAGTGCGCGCACGAACCCAAGCTCGCTGCTCCGCCTTGCGCCGACAGCCTGACCTCAACTCTCTACCCTGCTCTGGCAGGCCGACCTCGCCACACCACCCTTTTTCCGGCCCGCGCCTCCATTGCCAGCTCCCTCCACCATTGGTATATTCCTCTTCCAATTTTTTGTGTTTTCCTCATCGTGTAAACAACCTAATCATCGGGGTCCTATTTGGGTGTTTTTCTCATTATTTAGGGTGTGCTGTTGGTCTGTGGCGTCCCTCTCTTCATTCTGTTGATGTTCTGTTCATCCACACCTGATTTGTGGTATGAATTTTCCGAATTTTCCTTTCCAGCACAACTCATTACACTTTTGTGTTTTAAATAAAATTTTAAATATCATTTGTGCCTCCATAATTACCATGGCCAATATATTGTAGTGTTTTTGTATGAGTTAAAATTGTAAAAAAAAAAAAAAATGGAAAACGTGTCTGATTATGTGTAGGTGATTCCTTTTATATAAATACTATTTGATGAACTGTTCTTCTTGTTTAATTAGTTTAGCTTGTTCTGTAGATAATATTTTTGGTGAGAACTCTTTTTTTAAGAATTTTAATATGTGTTGACATATTTTTGTATCATGTCATGTGATATAGTGTCTTCTTTGATGAAAACCCTTAGTGTGTCACTTGTTAGTGTTTTATGAACTGCGTAGTTAGTATATTCAATTATGCAAGGACCGCAAACTATGTTTTGGTGTGGTGTCGATGAGCATTTAGTTATAAAAGAAGGTTTTGAGTATGTTTAATTGTTTTAAATCTTGCGATAATTCTTTTAATTGTTGAATAATTTTTAACAGTGGTCTATTTAATTGTGAAAATGGTTTCTTTTATTGTCCAAATAGTTCATTTGGTTGTGCAAGTGGTGCGAGTTATGTTTTCAACAGTGCAAGACTAGTTTTCGAAGGTTTTGGATATGCAATGCATTTTAAAATGGATTTTTCATGTGAAGTCAATGAAATCATGAGGCAAGACTTTGTTTTGTCCTTTGAAATGTTTTACCAAATGAGTAAATGATTTATTTAAGGTTTTTTAAATTGCGAATCATAGGTGCAAAGTGTTTCAGTTTTCATTTGGGTTTGGTTTGAAAGTGAATTGTAACTTTTTGAAGATGGTTCTCATTTTCTAAATGATTTTTGGTCCGTGTGGTTTCTAAAAATGGTTTGAAATTGAAATTCTTGGCAAATGCATGTTCTGTTTCTTGGGTGTGTGTTTTTTGGTAAATGCATGACTTAAGAGATTGTTTGGTATATTCTACTAGTTGTATGCTTCTCCCAAAATGGGGTTTGGATATTTTGTTGGTAAACAGATTTGGGGCATGTCGAGCTAAAGGAACATTTTCCACTTCCAACTTAAAGGTAATGTTAGTGTTAATTTTTAGAAAGGATTGAGTTTTGGAAAAGGTGTGAGCCCAGTTGGCAACTTAAAATGCTTTGTGAAATGGTTTAAATGTTTATGTTATGTGATGGAACAGTTGACACCTTGGATGATATGATGTATACATGTTGATATATAGTGGGAACCTCTATAGGAGAGATATCCATTTATGAGTTATCATATAGGGTTTTCGTGTTTGGGGTAGGCAAGTGCGGTGACAGAAGGTTAGATGAGTTACACATGTGAGAGCCTCCTACTTACATAGTATTACTACAACCATGAGTTCCTATGAATCTTTTAGACGATCGAGTGATAGTTTCTAATCAACCCCGATTAGACGGGTTGATACCCCCTAGATTTTTTATTAGGCCAGACGGGCTATGACACTAGTGAGGCTAGGTTAGGGAAGTCAGTTGGTTATTGACATAGGGGCTTCAACATACGCCGGCAGGTGGTTTCAAACCGAGTACGTCCAAGGTTCTTCTAGGGATGTTTAGGATCGCCTATGGTTATTGTCTGTATCGGCTTGTTTACCTCTGTTTCTTTTAGTTTTTAGCATGTAATATTTATTTATTTACATCTTAGCCTAGTTTTTAACAACTTGGGTTTTGGTTTCGAAATGGTAATATTTTTTCGAAAATAAAGGTGTGGAATGCGTTGTATTTTAAAAATGGAAAGACCATGCTTGTCTAATAAAAAGTGAAAACCCTATTTTTATAACTTCATTTCAAACTAGTGTTAATTTATTGTTTTGGGAACGAAGATACTTGGATTCAGTGGTTTATTCTTGGCATCACGATTGAACATTTTGGTGATCATGCCTATTTTATCATTTTAGTTGCATGTTCCCTTTACTGAGGTTCTCCTGGCTTTGTTTCTCATTATTAGAGCAAGGTTGGTCTTTAGTTGGGTGGTGACCTAGAAGGTTACATAGAGGTATGTGCAGTTTATCTTCTTTATGTTGTTAGTTGCTTTCTGTGCTATTCAATTTTTATTCATTTATTTATTTGTCTTTTTTATGGGCCAAATCGTTCCCCCAAGTTAGTTTTGATGTCTGAAATTAGTTTCGAGCCCATGAGGATCAGGAACGCCCCTCAGGCCATGCCACACACTAGCTCAGGAGATCGTTTCATGGTCGACCTAGGTAGGTTCGTGATAGTATTAATGATACGAGAGAATATATTCATGGTCAGGTACAATACATTATGCAAATCATCAATGATATGAGATTAATTGAGTAAATGAAGAATTCATTTTTTCCCTCCTAAATTAAAGGGTGAATACATCTAAATATTAGATTGAAATGGATATATTATATGAATCGATGTACACAATAGTTGTTAAACAAGTTCACTTTCTAATGAAAAAAGAAAAATATATCAAGAATCCTGGCCACCATCAGGGATGATATCCCCTTTGATGGCAGGAAGTAATCCATTAGAATACGTATCGTGTTAAACATAGTCTCAACTGAACATGTTATTAGAGATTCGCCCTGATGTCAAAGACTAAAATATAGGAATAATCACACACTAGTCACCAAATTGAGTCAACCTGCTATGTTTCCTGCTCACCTACCTAGTTCATTGATAAAACATTTCCTTTTGAACATTGAGCAAGAAAGAAAAATATATGATAAAACAAAAAGAACTTGAAAGCGTGAAAAAAGATAACATTATATGGATAATGCTTCATACATTAAAGGGATGGGATTTAATTGAACATTAAATTCCATGGCTAAAACATATTTCATGAT
>CAUJRU010002762.1:0-66000 GCA_963277665.1 Viscum album | reverse complement strand
CTATCATTTGTATTTATGGAAAACTATGACCTTTATTGTAGAGACCTGAAGCTTAACGTACATGGACATTACATTACTTTTGCAGAATACTTGGTACATAACAAAAACACACACACAAGGGTCGTAATAGTTTAGTGTCTTTGGAAACTCGGAACGTAATCTTCTAATCGTGGTGAAAGATCTTCAATATCTCCCATAAATATCTTTCCTTTATTTTTACTTAAAACTTTTCATTATATCCTGGGGAAAAGAAAACATAAAAGGGTGAGATCAAATGCTCATTAAGGGTAAACAAAAGAAAAATCAATCACATCATATTCATAAGAACATAACTTTTGGAAATCTTATCCTGCAAAAGAGAGCAAAATTTCATTACATGGGATAAATCATGGCAGTGAAATGTAATCACAATAATCATAACTTAAAACATGAAACCTTGTGGCATTCACACATAATCATAGAGAATCATTTCTTGATAGTCAAGACTCATTTCCTAGACTATCTTAGTGGACAAAGTCCCTTTCTGAATCGAGTAACCCTCGTTTCAGTCCTGTTTCACTGAACCGGTATAACTTACCATTCCAGCCATGTCTATCTCATGAGATATAAAATCATTACCCAATGCATTGGAGGGAGATATAGGTCCCACCAATCTCATAATGAATCCTTTCTTATGTGTGCCACATAATCATAAATCATACATCATCGCATAACACATGTAACAAAAATGGGATTCTTGAAACATCATGACATCATAAAACAATTCATATAAGATAAAGGAATTCATAAAAATATTCCCATCACAACATAATCAAATCCCTGTAATAATAGGGATAAAAACAGAACCCTTTTATTATCTTATATGGAAAATAATTTTGATAAAATACTTGAATTCTATTCTTGAGGAAAATATCCTTTCTACTTCAAAAACACTTTTTCCTTTCTTAACATGTCATACAATTTTAAACTAAAAAAAGTTGATTAAAAATAAACTTTAATACTTGTAAAGGAAGCTTCTTGGAAATAATGTTCTAGAAATCCATTCATGCCGTATAAGTTAAAAAAAACATTCTTCTAGTACTTTTGTCGGAAAAGTCAAAAAAATACCTCGTACGAAAAACGACAAAAGATTCCTTTCATAACTTTTACTAAAAACTCACCGAAGGGTAAAAATGGATTTAAAAAATTGTAGGTGGATGGAAATAATAATACATATTGATGAAACATGGATGTGGATGATAAAATACACCCCAGTAAATGCCAAAGTATAAACAATCTCAGATAAAAATGAGATTGTGATATTTCCCTTACCTTAGGTCCGACTTGCTTTGTAAGTGTCCGAACCTCCTGTATAATGATTTAAATCATGATATTGACTTATTCCAGAATCATATTCATTGTTATTATATCATATATGGTCCACTTATGACTTTATATTACCCGTTCTTTTGTAAATTCATGTTAAAGTAGCATTTTGGGTAAAATCGTCTCATTTGTCGTTCGTGTTTTTAACTTGTAATTATTCATATGATTACTTAGATCATGATTACATAATTACAGAATATAAAACATGACTTATATATATATATATTCAGAATATACATATATAATAAATCAATAAATGGAAAGAAATACACCGTTCATGGAGACGGTAGTCCGTACGTACGCATGAACGCTGTTTTCGTTTCCTTATTGAATTGAATGGAATTAAGTAGATGACATACATATAAATATAAATAATTCCAGTATCATTATCAGGTAATATATTTCATCAGTACTTATTATATATTCTTTATAATCATTCATGAATGGTTAATCATTGAGAATGAATCTCATCGCGTCGTGGAGACGGTAGTCCGTACGTACGCACCAGCGATGATATCGTTCCCATGGTCATGGAATTGTGTTGAAGTGTATGTATACTATTTCAGTATCAATATCACTTTATAATAATCATATATAGTTACTCATTACACCTTTATACCCATCCAATTATGGGGGTGGCGGAAAATAGATTACACCACGGCGTGGAGACGGTATTCCGTACGTACGCACGCGCGGTGATTTCCTTTTTCCGTAGGATGGATAGAAGGTTAATTAGAGTTGTTTCATATTTATAATAACATATCTGTATGTAAGTAATACTGATGTTATTACTTTGTCGTGAAACAACTAAAGAAGAAGAAGTTGAAGAAGAAAGAAATTGAAAAGATCGGTAATGGATATTACCTCTTCTTTGAAACGCCTCTTTGAATCCTCCACTTAGGGAACTAATATTGGTCTTTGAAGAAGACCAGGACCTCTAGGATTATTCTAGGGAAGTGGAGAATGGATTTTGGCAGGGTTTGGCCGAGCTTCATTGCTCAAATTGGTGTGAGGAGGAGGGGGAGGAGGTGCCCTTTTATAAGGGAGGAGAGGGGCACTTTAGGGATATCTCAAAATATTCTTTTATATTAAAGTCAAAATCGGTTTATAATGGTTCCAAAGGGTCTTATTTCGAAGATAAAGTGGGGATGGGTTGAAATATTATCAACAAATAGGATTTAGACAAGTTTAGGTTATTATTTTAACCATATCAATTAGATTTAACTCTTAGTTAAATAATTTAACTTTTACCGTGTCTTTTTGTTTTCTTACACTATATGGTTAATACACTTACTATATCATGCCAAACGAACCCCAAATTGTTTATTATTAATATATATATCCTTATCTAAGTCATTTGGTCGATCCTTAGATTTTGAAGAATAAAATAACAATTACTAATATAATATTTGATTTAAAAACTATTTTGTGTCAATTTTGACACTATTTGATATATGATTTTTGTGAAAGTCATAACAGAATTATATGTTCAATACAAGTTTCTTAAATCAACACTAATATATCATAGTAACCTATAAAATTAGTGGGATTCATAGAAAGTCTCAAATTACATTTATTTTGGTGTTTATAACATCAATTATGTCAATATTTCATTAATAAGATAATTACTGCATCATCTTTGTGACATGAATAAAATAAATTATTTGATGTCTAAAAATTAGAAATAAATTACCATTATGTAGTAAATCTTTTTATCTTTATAATGAATATTTATAGTCGAATTTATCTTATGTATAACCCCATATTAAAAATGTTTTACTTATTAAACTTAGATTTTAACTATTTTAACCCTTCATTAAATAAATTAATAATAAATGTCCTAATCTAATCCAAGTGGGCCTAAGTGGTCATATGTTATTCCTAAGATTGTTTTTGGTCGAATTACACTTGTCCAATAGAATTAGAACATGTGTTAGGGTAATAATAATATCATTTTTACCCTTAATTACCCTATTTACTTTTAACCGTGGTAAATAAAAGTAAAAAGTTACTATTCATCAAAAATTATTTTCATCTCATTGAACCACATTTTACTTACTGACATCAACCGTGTCTCTCGGATTTTTGAAATTCCATTCACAGAAGTGGTAAAATTTAGTTTTATGAAAAATTCAGTTTTTTTAACTACCACTTAGTAGTTTCACTATTCATAAAAAATTGACGTTTTTCAGAACAATGCCAAAATTTCATCCTAAACTATATTTCATATTCCGAATTCAAAAATGAAGTCTATTTTACCAAATTCATAACATAGAAGTTTCATTAATTAATTTTATAATTAAATCCCGCTGTTAAAACAAATAGCGTGTTTTTAAGAAACAATATCTATCAAAAGATTGACACTTGATTATGTCTGGTTTAAATGTGAAATTACAACCAACGACCAACATTGTATTAAATTGTAAAAATATATTCTAAATATACTTTAAAACCACTCAAATTAATAATTTATCACTATTAATTATTTCGATTAAAAAATTTGTTTTTAATTATAATTTAGTAATTTTCACTATTCATCAGAATATGAAAGTTATCCGAAAATTACCAAAATTTTACCCTAAGCTAATTTTGATATCCCGAATCCAAAAATGAAGTTCATTTTGAAAAATAAGATTTAAAAAATTTCAAAAAGTGGTTATTACTATTCGTAAGGGCTAGTTTTAATAATATTTTAATAGCATATCGTTGTTTAGTGAAACTCGGTATTGCGTATCACACACGCTATCGAGGAAGGTCGCGATTGCGTGTAATACAAGGCAAGTCAAGGATGCGTTTTGTGCAAGCTCCTTTTGGTGTAGCGTACAACACAAGACATTAGTGAAATTAAAAAGAATATTTTTCATAAAATCTCGGGCTGTTACATTCTACCCCCCTTAAAATGAATTTCACCCTCGAAATTCGTCGGGGTTATAAATGGTTTACTATTCGAAAGTTTCTTTAATAGAAACCCACATCGTAAAAAGGAATATCAAAACCAATCTTTAAAAACAAAAGTATAAAACGTAACGGTTACCCAAATAAACTAATCACTGGGTTTCCACATAAATGAAAATATGGATATGGAAGAGAAATCTAACCATCATGTTCTGATGGAGAGTGGTAGAGAACATGGCTATGGAAAAGCCAGAAATCACAAAGCCATAAATTTGTGACGATCTAGGGTACAATCTGATTCATCAGATATAAGGGCACTAGGACAACATTTTTGGTTTTCAAGATCATTTCCCTAAAGTTGAAGAATTTGAATTAGAATAAATACTTACTTTATTTTGGTACAATCTCACTGTTGTTCGTGCCTTGTACAATTTCCACTTCATCTCTTAAATAAATGAAGTCGAATTTGTTATTCGTGAAGTGTTATCTGATCATGTGATAGAATGACGGGTCATTCATAAGTCATTATATAGTGAGATTAATCATATATGGTTCCTAAAATGAACTTATACTTCACATATCATACTAATTAATATAATAAAACTAGTTTCTACTAAACATGGACTTCCTGTAGGTCAGTGGTAGGCGATAAAGGCCAGTCGCACTTCGGTTGTGGGTTAGATTCCCACAGCCTCGTCTGAAGCGATGGGTTGTCACCCGTCCTGCATGTTGTCCTTTTTGTAAAGCTATATTAATATAACATCCCATCAATAATATCGAAAAACGTTTTATCCTAACTTATGTCCAACATAATCCATTCTAATCTTTAGGCTTATCCATAATATTGTAGTCCACTCTCATAACATAGTGAAAACGATTACCAGAGATTTAATACCATCGTTGATCCCCATATATCATAAGATATGTTTTGTTGGTCACATTCCAAACATTCAAAGTCCTTAATCATGTATTCTTTTGAATACCCATTGAACATTAGTGAAAACATGAATGCAGTTAAAAGTTAACACTTTCCACATACCAAAATACTCAAAATTCTATATACTCAAACCATGATATCACTTAGTCCTTATATCAATCATGAGCTCATGCATACAATCAAACATCTCATTATCGTCTTATCCCTTCATTATGCGCATATCAACTACTTTCCAAAAATACTGGTACCATTCATCACATACTTTCAAAACTTAAGGAAAGACAACAATGTAACAATCTTTAGATGTCTCTTTATCCCATAGTACCATGAGATTACTTATACAACATTACACTTGATAAACTTGTAATCATTCCACTACATTCTTAAACCATTGACCGAGCTTCAACAATTCTTTCATCTCACATATCATTTGTTGTCTCATCATCATCATCAACATAAATACTACCCATACGACCATACTGATTCTCTTCATGAGACTTTCCCTTAGGGAATTGGTTTGCATAATGCCCGTACATTCCACATTTAAAACATTTAACCATTGTTGATGTCGTAGCAATACCATTATCCTCATCCCTGGTGTTAACTGAACCTTTTCCTTTGCACTTACTGGCTTTGTGTCCTTCTTTTCCACACCCAAAGAATCTTCCAGTTCCTTTGAAACATTCTCCTTGATGCCTCTTCCCACATGATTTACATAAGGGAAATTGAACTTTCTTTCCTCTATGATCATCATGAAACTCCATCTTTCTCTTATTAGCCGAGTCAGGAAACTTACCAAATTTTACTTTATTGATCATATTATGAGATTGCTTATTCGGCATAATAATGATGTTTGGACTTCCAAATCCCATTTCATTTGGTTTCTCATGAAGAATATCGTTCCATTGTCCATCATATCCTCCATTATCGTGAATCACCTTGTTTCCAGCCATTTTCTAAAACCCAAAAAGAATAGTGTAAGAGGAAAAAATCATAATAAAGGGGGAGTAACTTAAATATCTAACATCTTTGGTTTAATCTAATATCGTTACCATTGTTCTATGACTATATCCTATACGTATACTTATCCTTAGGGGCATCCCTAGACATACCTTAGAAATATCTTTAGGGATCTCACTAACGTTTTCACATCCTAGTTTCCAAAGGTTGACTAAACCTTTCCTCTGATACCAACTGTAGAGACCCGAAGTTTAACGTACATGGACATTACATTACTTTTGCATAATACTTGGTACATAACAAAAACACACACACAAGGATCGTAATAGTTTAGTGTCTTTGGAAACTCGGAACGTAATCTTCTAATCATGGTGAAAGATCTTCAATATCTCCCATAAATATCTTCCCTTTTTTTTACCTAAAACCTTTCTTTATATCCTGGGGAAAAGAAAACATAAAAGGGTGAGCTCAAATTCTCAGTAAGGGTAAACAAAAGAAAAATCAATCACATCATATTCATAAGAACATAACTTTTTGAAATCTTATCCTGCAAAAGAGAGAATAATTTCATAACATGGGATAAATCATGGCAGTGAAATGTAATCACAATAATAATAACTTAAAACATGAAACTTTGTGTCATTCACACATAATCTTAGAGAATCATTTCTTGTTAGTCAAGACTCATTGACAAGACTATCTTAGTGGACAAAGTCCCTTTCTGAATCGAGTAACCCTCGTTTCAGTCCTGTTTCACTGAACCGGTATAACCTACCATTCCAGCCATGTCTATCTCATGAGATATAAAATCTTTACCCAATTCATTGGAGGGAGATATAGGTCCCACCCATCTCATAATGAATCCTTTCTTATGTGTGCCACATAATCATAAATCATACATCATTGCATAACACATGTAACAAAAATGGGATTCTTGAAACATCATGACATCATAAAACAATTCATATAAGATTAAGGAATTCATAAAAATATTCCCATCACAACATAATCAAATCCCTGTAATAATAGGGATAAAAACAGAACCCTTTTATTATCTTAGATGGAAAATAATTTTGATAAAATACTTGAATTCTATTCTTGAGGAAAATATCCTTTCTACTTCAAAAACACTTTTTCCTTTCTTAACATGTCATACAATTTTAAACTAAAAGAATTTGATTAAAAATAAACTTTAATACTTGTAAAGGAAGCTTCATGGAAATAATGTTCTAGAAATCCATTCATGCCGTATAAGTTAAAAAAACATTCTTCTAGTACTTTTGTCAGAAAATTCAAAAAATACCTCGTACGAAAAACGACAAAAGATTCCTTTCATAACTTTTACTAAAAACTCACCAAAGGTTAAAAATGGATATAACAATTGTAGGTGGATGGAAATAATAATACATATTGATGAAACATGGATGTGGATGATAAAATATACCCCAGTAAATGCCAAAGTATAAACAATCTCGGATAAAAATGAGATTGTGATATTTCCCTTACCTTAGGTCCGACTTTCTTTATAAGTGTCCGAACCTCCTGTATAATGATTTAAATCATGTTATTGACTTATTCCAGAATAGTATTCATTGTTATTATACCATATATGGTCCACTTATGACTTTATATTACCCGTTCTTTTGTAAATTCATGTTAAAGTAGCGTTTTGGGTAAAATCGTCTCATTTGTCGTTCGTGTTTTTAACTTGTAATTATTCATATGATTACTTAGATCATGATTAATTAATTACAGAATATAAAACATGACTTATATATATATATATTCAGAATATACATATATAATAAATCATTAAATGGAAAGAAATACACCGTTCATGGAGACGGTAGTCCGTACGTATGCATGAACGCTGTTTTCGTTTCCTTATTGAATTGAATGGAATTAAGTAGATGACATACATATAAATATAAATAATTCCAGTATCATTATCAGGTAATATATTTCATAAGTACTTATGATATATTCTTTATAATCATTCATGAATGGTTAATCATTGAGAATGAATCTCATTGCGTCGTGGAGACGGTAGTCTGTACGTACGCACGAGCGATGATATCGTTCCCATGGTCATGGAATTGTGTTGAAGTGTATTCATACTGTTTCAGTATCAATATCACATTATAATAATCATATATAGTTACTTATTACACCTTTATACCCATCCAATTATGGTGGTGGCGGAAAATAGATTACACCACGGCGTGGAGACGGTATTCCGTACGTACGCACGCGCGGTGATTTCCTTTTTCCGTAGGATGGATAGAAGGTTAATTATAGTTGTTTCATATTTATAATAACATATCAGTATGTAAGTAATACTTATGTTATTACTTTGTCATGAAACAACTAAAGAAGAAGAAGTTGAAGAAAAAAGAAATTGAAAAGATCGGTAATGGATATTACCTCTTCTTTGAAACGCCTCTTTGAATCCTCCACTTAGAGAACTAAGATTGGTCTTTGAAGAAGAACAAGACCTCTAGGATTAGTCTAGGGAAGTGGATAATGGATTTTGGCATGGGTTGGCCGAGATTGAGTGCTCAAATTGGTGTGAGGAGGAGGGGGAGGAGGTGCCCTTTTATAAGGGAGGAGAGGGGCACTTTAGGGATATCTCAAAATATTATTTTATATTAAAGTCAAAATCGGTTTATAATGGTTCCAAAGGGTCTTATTTCTAAGATAAAGTGGGGATGGGTCGAAATCCTATCAACCAATAGGATTTAGACAAGTTTAGGTTATTATTTTAACTTTATCAATTAGATTTAACTCTAAGTTAAATAATTTAACTTTTACCGTGTCTCTTTGTTTTCTTACACTATATGGTTAATACACTTGCTATATCATGCCAAACGAACCCCAAATTGTTTATTATTAATATATATATCCTTATCTAAGTCATTTGGTCGAACCTTAGATTTTTAGGAATAAAATAACAATTACTAATATAATATTTGATTTAAAAACTATTTTGTGTCAATTTTGACACTATTTGATATATGATTTTTGTGAAAGTCATAACAGAATTATATGTTCAAACCAAGTTTCTTAAATCAACACTAATATAGCATAGTAACCTAGAAAATTAGTGGGATTCATAAAAAGTCTAAAATTACATTTATTTTGGTGTTTATTACATCAATTATGTCAATATTTCATTAATAAGATAATTAATACATCATCTTTGTGACATGAATAAATTAAATTATTTGATGTCTAAAAATTAGAAATAAATTACCATTATGTAGGAAATATTTTTATCGTTCTAATGAATACTTATAGTAGAATTTATCTTATGTATAACCCCATATTAAAAATGTTTTACTTATTAAACTTAGATTTTAACTATTTTAACCCTTCTTTAAATAAATTAATAATAAATGTCCTAATCTAATCCAAGTGGGCCTAAGTGGTCATATTTTATTCCTAAGATTGTTTTTGGTCGAATTAAAATTGTCCAATAGAATTAGAACATGTTTTAGGGTAATAATAATATCATTTTTACCCTTAATTACCCTATTTACTTTTAACCGTGGTAAATAAAAGTAAAAAGTTACTATTCACCAAAAATTATTTTCATCTCATTGAACCACATTTTACTTACTGACATAAACCGTGTGTCTCAGATTTTTGAAATTCCATTCACAAAAGCGGTAAAATTAAGTTTTATGAAAAAATCAGTTTTTTTAACTACCACTTAGTAGTTTCACTATTCATAAAAAATTGACGTCTTTCAGAACAATGCCAAAATTTCATCCTAAACTATATTTCATATTCTGAATTCAAAAATGAAGTCTATTTTACCAAATTCATAACATAGAAGTTTCATTAATTAATTTTATAATTAAATCCCGTTGTTAAAACAAATAGCGTGTTTTTAAGAAATAATATCTATCAAAAGATTGACACTTGATTATGTCTGGTTTAAATGTAAAATTACAACCAATGACCAACATTGTATTAAATTGTAAAAATATATTCTAAATATACTTTAAAACCACTCAAATTAATAATTTATCACTATTAATTATTTTGATTAAAAAAGTTGTTTTTAATTATAATTTAGTAATTTTCACTATTCATCAGAATATGAAAGTTATCCGAAAATTACCAAAATTTCACCCTAAGCTAATTTTGATATCCCGAATCAGAAAATGAAGTCCATTTTGAAAAATAAGATTTACAAAATTTCAAAAATTGGTTATTACTATTCATAACGGCTAGTTTTAATAATATTTTAATAGCATATCGTTGTTTAGTGAAACTCGGTATTGCGTATTACACACGCTATCGAGGAAGGTCGCGATTGCGTGTAATGCAAGGAAAGTCAAGGATGAGTTTTGTGCAAGCTCCTTTTGGTGTAGCGTACAACACAAGACATTAGTGAAATTAAAAAGAATATTTTTCATAAAATCTCGGGCTGTTACATTTATAGATTCTATAAGGATATTTTATGGAGAAATGGGTAGAGTTTTATCAATCTCGATGGGTCAACTGGTATGAGGAATTGGGGAGGAGTTTCCCTATTATAATTAAGGTGAGTGGCACGTAAGTGTATGTTGCATGCATTTCTTATTTCAACATCAACACATCAAAATGTGACAAAGGAAAGAATGCGGCATGGAGGTGATAAAGTAGTGTGCAAGTGATGAAGCAGTGATAATGTGAAGGCACGGTGCACAAGTAGGAAGGGTATGCAAGTGTATGTCGCGCGAAAGTCACTAAAATTTTTATAAATAGACATATACCCTCTTCATTTTTGTGAGCTATAAACTTAATAGAAAATTTGAGCTATGATCGCGCAAATAGTAGAAAGTAACTCTCAAGATGAAGTGTCTTACAGGTCAGGAGTTATTTATAAGGATCACAAGTAGGGATGCATTCAAGCAGAGTGGCATGCATGTAGAAGTGGCACACATGTTGTATGAGGCACGCAAGCGTTGCAGAGCGCAAGCTGAAGTGAAACTCAAGTTTTAAGTGGAGCACAAACATGGATTTGTGTGGAACAAGTGTGTTGTGTCTATGCCTGAAGTGTCGCGAAAGTTGTGAGTTGTACACAATTTTGGCATGAATGTATTTTGTGGTGCGCAAGAAGGGAGGTGCACAAGCAGGGAGGCGTGCAAGCAGGGAGGAGCGCAAGTAGGGTGGAACTCAAGTAGGGATTGGGGCGAAAGGTGTGAGTTGTGTTAGAAGTTCTTACTAGCTTATGGTCAACTATGATGATGCTAAGTTGAGCTGGACATCCTTGATTTAACAATCACAAAGAGAATATGTGATTCTATGAAGCAGAATAAGAGTTTAGTGAAGTTCATTTTTCATTGAGTGAAAAAGTGGGAAGAATATAAGATTTTAGTACAGATGGTTTCTCATTGAAGATGCAAAGGAAGAAGAGTTTACAAATTACAGGTTTTCTTTAGAGAATGAAGAGGTTGGTTACATTCATGATGCTAATTAAGTAACAAGGAGAAGAAGAATATTCTGGAAGAACATTAAAGCACTATAGAATTCAATAGGTCTCAATGGGGGGAATATTCTTTTGATGTTCCAAACTCTTTTAATAGAGAGAAGACTATATTAAGAGGCAGTATACATAACCCACTAGACGGTGGAAGAGACTGTCTACACTGGCAGTATAATGAACCAGCGAGTGTAAGGTCATATACAACTCATTGCAAGTTGGAAGGGGATGGTTTCACTTCCCCCTCCAAGTGTAGGGAGAAACACTGGGAAGAGATTATTTCATCCGCTCCTCTAACTGTACGAAGCCACACTATGTAGAAGATTGTTTTCCTAATCGACCACTATAAAAATTACTATATTTCTGTGGATAATCCATGCACTAGTCAATAGAATACACAAAAAGGATGTAGCTGCTCTTATTGAGTGGTCAACCTTGTAAAAATATCATGTTCATATTTTTACTACCTTCATATTATTTCATGCGAGAGGGAATAGAGAATAAGAGAATCAAGATCCTAACAGGTCAAGAGGTAGAGGGATTAAAAGAATAAATTGGTTTAAAAACTCCCCAACACTGATTCACCCTCCTCTTAGTGTTAGGCATATCCCAAATTGGTCCTCATAGTGAGATCATATTTTATCCTAAAAAACTGAATCCAATGACTAACTTAATATTTTTTTTAAATGTATAACCTTATAAAACATATGAAAATGAAAATCCAAAATATTTGAAAGAAGAAAAAAATAAACTTTACATTGCTCCCTGGTATATGACAAATTAGATATGGGTTGTCACAATTCAAATATGATAATACCATCATCATATATTCTATTAAAACCTAATAATAAACAAAATTACAATAAATCATTATTGTAATCAAGAATGTATCATTATTTCAAGACATATTTGATGTATTTCATAAATCAATGTAGTTCAAACCTTCATAATTGATGACATAGAACACTTTTAAAACCAACTAATAATTATATAAAGGGTAATTCTTATCTAGTTTACCTTATCCAAATTAATCATCACATTATATTAGAAAAATAGGTTCCTCAACATCCTGATCATATTATGGGTTACGTTCACATAATGAAATTTCCACTTTTTTAAGTCTCCATCACCGTTAATCATATCATTTTCAATCATTATTGATAAATTTTTTAAATAATAAATATATATTTCATGATTCATGTAACAAAATATTATATTCTAAAACATGAGAACTTCATTCAGACAAATTAAATCTTAAAACATTTCTTAGGATGCACAACTTTATTCCCCAATACCTCATTCCAAGAATATGAAATATGAATCCTGGCAGAAGGTTCCAAAACCCCAATTTAGTCATGATGTTATGAGTAATGAAAATAGTACTAGAAGAATATATCATTATTTTTACCTGTTGTTTATGATCTATTTTTGTTCATAATTATAACCAATACTCATACGATATTCCTTAATCTCATTATGAAATGTTTACATGGAAAATATATTTTCATTATTCCCAAACATTGGAAATATGAAACATTAAATGTAAACCATGTTCTTTATAGTTCTATCTATTTACTAAACCAAAAGTGCAAGGTGGGAAACACATATCATATAAGAAAACCACATAATCATGAAATATTACATATAGGATGTCTAAATCAAGACTCATACATTTTACTCAATGACACCTTAGTTAAATACTATGTTTTTAATAGTACTCTTCTTTTAAAAACCCTAATAATGGTTCATGAATAGTTAGTGAATTTCTAAAGAATATCCCCTGGAGTGTCAAAAAAGGTGTTCATAAGGCCCAATGTCATATACCATATTACCCCGTGTTAGGACCAAGAAAGCGTGTTAGATATTTTACCCCTAGGTACATATGTTTCAAATACGCATTTATTTGTAGTATCTAGATATGGATGTATTAGTATGAAACACCCACTCTATCATTTAAAAAAAGACATGGAATTTTCCAATACTTTTCTTTATCCTTAGACATATCCATAGACATGTCTTTAGAGTTTCCTTTAAGGGTTTATCAACCTAGATTTAAAAGGATAACTAAACCATCACTATGATTCAAAATATAGCGACCCAGTTTTAGGGTACATAGAAATTATATTATATTTTATGAATTCTTAAAACATTACTCAACAAGATGCCCTAAGACCGTAATAGTTTACTACCTTTGGGAGCACGGAACATAAAATTTCTAACTCAGTGAAATATCTTATATGTATCCCAAAATGATATTTTCACTTAATATTTCTACTTAATCCCCCAAATTAATAAATACACAGTGATTACAATAATAAATGATTGAGATAAAATGAATAGTAATGCTAAATAAAGGAAATGTGTAAGAATATTATTAACATAAGGGTATGAAAATGTTATCAGGATCATTAGAATATCATACCCTCTATATCGAAAATTATTACCATGAATCATGGAATAAATACTGGTAGTTCATAACACATAAATCACAATAAAATAATGAACATGATTCAGGAAAGAATTATATAAGAAAATGACCTGAAATTGTTGTAGAAATATTATAATATAAATCCCCAATGTTAAGGATTTGGTATAAGTATTTCCTGCCGCATACCCTATTATATCAGGAATGAGATTCACTCCAATGTAACCCTTTAAATCATAAAATATTTTTCATTACCCAATGAATTAAAAGAAGATATAGGTACCCCATATCATAATTAATCCATACATATATTTTCCACAAAATCTTAAATAATAAAATCATATCCCATGAAATGAAATGGGTGTCATAAACATTAAAGTATAATTTAACCAGCGGAAAAAAAAACCGGTTTCATAATTGTTTCATAAATTAATAACCCAAAAAAAAGAATTTTGTTTCATAGGCATATAAACCATGAAATAAAAATATATTTCATAAATATCATTCTATAAAACTTAAAACATTCATATAATGAATAGGAATAGAAAAAATGGACCATTTCTCAAGAATGGAATGAGTAACACAAACAGATTTTATCTTTGATATGAAATAATTTTAATGGATATCTTTTAAAACATTCATGAGGAAGTTTCCATTTCACTTTTTGAGAAAAAATATCCTTAAAACATAAAACCTTTTAAAACCTATTTTTATTAATATAACCATGAAAACATATGAATGATTCATTGAAAATATTTTGAAATCATATTTCCTTTGAAAACCGTTAAATGATATTGAAAACCTTTTGAAATCCATTTCTTGGAAAAAATATTTTTTAAAAAAATTCTTAAACATTTTATTTTTTAAATTGAAAATGAAGCTTCAATGAAAAGACATAGGGAAGATGTGTAGATGTTGTACAAGGTAAAAATAATATTATATTTTCACTGTAAAAAGGATGGTAAAAGTAATTTTTTAGAAAGAAACAAGAGGATTACCTTGAAATAATTTGTAGAAGAAAAAAGGGTAAAAATGTATCTTAATGATCATATAATATTATTAGAATATGTTTGGAGTCCCTTTTTTGAAGGCATGGTTTTTAGGGAACATATATTTCTGACAGTAGGAAGAGGTATGGTCATATTTTCATAAAACTATTTTATTAATTATCTTAAATCCAAGGAGTAAAAAATGGTACCAGTACACAGAGGAATAAAGAATATATATATAAAAATTAAATCCAAGAGTGTTGTTAAATTATAGATCAAAATATTTCACTAATTAAAGCGTGATCATAAACAATCATGTTAGAAAGTGAGGCTGTGTTAGTAAATTCTTACAACTTGGTAAGATTGAATCATACTCCCCATATAGAAAAATAGAATTAAAAATAGGTCTAAAATGTCTTGAAAATATATATATTCATTTTATAACATGACATAGGAAGGTTATACACATTATATAAAAATATTAGTGTAAAACATGGCATTAATCTCAATGAATAAAAAATGAGAAAAAATTACTTAACTGATTTGGACAAATTTGAAACAAATTCCCCATAATAGAATGATAATAAAATTGTTATTTAAATACATATATATTTAAATATAATTACCATATAATACATTTATTTCTTTTATATATACCACACAAAATAACTAAGCATTGAATAAAGCATGTATCTGATGCAAATAAATAGTGAAATTAAATTCACTCACCATTTGTCTTAACTCTCATCACACTCATTCGAACCTACTGTATAATAGTGAAAGTCAATACAAATCATTTATAGAATCATATTAATATATATAATGCCATATATTGTTTGATTAAGGATTTATATTACCTATTTATTATTAATTTCAAGTTAAGGTTACACTTCATGTAATATTTCAATTGTCTTTCACATGTGTCTTAATTTGTTATATCTTTGGTCCATATAGTTATATCACGATTTATCGAATATAAAAAATGACAAAAATATAATTTATATTCATTATAGGTGTCTTATAATAATCTATAGAATATATATGTTTGAAATTTAATACACAATTTAGAGACCAGGTAGTTTGTACATACGCATGAATGACGTTCCCATTTTGTTTCCATATAGGAAGAAATAGAGTAAAGGACATACAAGTATATATATTTATATATCTACATATAATTATTCTATTAGAATAATTATATTACATATATCATATAATATCACTAATCATATACATAATATATTCCATGTAGTTTGTGAATGAATATCGTCATTTTTAGGGGGAGGAAGTCCACACTTCCTCATACAAAATTATCATATTAACAAAAGATGAAAGTTTTAATGATATGTCTTGTAAAATAGTGACATAAAATTAATGTAATTTTTAATATGATATATATTATATAAAAATATAACATCTATCAAAATTTTCTCTTTGATAGGAAAAAAAGGAAGAATGAAGAATCTTTGTTTTGTTAGGCTGTAGTTCACTGTACACATAAACCGTGTAATTGTTACCCATTAAATTTAAATGTATGTATGTGTAGGTCATACTATTAGAAAAAAAAATTCTATTTATTTTGGATAATGGTTATGTTCTATAATAGTTGAATAAGAAGATTTTATGGGATGGATAATGAATATAAGATAAAAGAGTTTGAGGGAGGATGTTACCTCTTCTCTTGGTAACTCCTTTTGATTTTCACCAAATGACTAATTTTAATTTTTATTCCTATATTGAAGATTGATGTAGGTAGGTAGGGATTTTTTAGATCTATTTGGTTATATATTTTCTGAACATATGTTTCTTGGGAGATGTCTGAATGTTTAAGGAGGAGAGGAATTTTATAGTAGAAGATGAGTTCCACTCATATAATATTTGGTAAAAGGGAATCCCCACCCATGTTTTTAATTATATTGGATCCAATAATTGTAAAATTCAAATACATGGGAGTATAAGGTGGAAATAATTCTTTGAAATAGATTTTGGACATGTTCCTAGATCACATTATAACATACGTTTAGGGTTTAGTCCCTTGCTATGCTTAATTAATCATAACCGGTGTAATTAATCTCAATTACCTTCAATAATATTTTTCCTAAAAAACTACGTTTAACTTATTAGAAACTATAAATTAAGTGGGTCATAAATATGAAATTATTTTTTCCAAATTCAAGTCATATAATTTGCAGAAATTAATTTAAAATTAATCCTGCAGACTTTCCAACAATGTGGGTTTTTAATATAAAAACATTTAATATAATTCTAGGTTTTTATAACCTATATAAATTTTAAATTGATTAAAATGGCATAAATTGGTTAAATTGGTTAAATTATATATAATTAAACTTTAAAATCAACTAAAAATAAAATATAACCTTATAAATAGTTTAAATTTAAAACAGATTTTAGTGAAATTTTAGTGTTTTTAACTATTCATTAAAAAATGCAACTTCATAGATAACATAACAAAAATTCACCCAATCAAAATTTTTATGTTTTTATTTCATCAATTATTTTTATTTTTAAATATAAAAACTATAAAAGTTGAAAATGTTATATTTAATATATTTTCTCTATCAAAAGGTGGTAAAAGTACTTTAAAAATTATATTGGTCATTATTTGTATAGTATGGTATTTTCTTATCTTATTACTGTCAAATATATAATTTTAATATAAAAATAATTTACTGAATATATATTTTATATTTTAAATTAATATCACTAAATAATGGTATTTAATTTAATGATAATATAGCTTTGTGATCTTAAAAATAGTTTTATGTCAAAATATTCCCTATATAATTAATTGGTTCATTGTAACTAATGAATTATTTTTATAATTTTGTCAAATTTTGGTTTTCATATGTTATTTAATAATATTAATAACTGAAAAAATAATGTCTTGGTTAAGTATTAATATATTAAATAAAAATATTTTAATATGATATTGTTTTTGGTAAAACTCAGTCTTGCGTGTTACCCAGGATCTTGAGGAAATTGTAACTCCCCGACCCCAGTTACCTAGTGTCAGTGCATTATTTTAATACATTGGCATGATTATAAGGAATCAAGTCCCGAAGGACCAATTGGTTTAGCAGTCTTGGAAAATAGATTAGATATATGGATGTTACATTTCACTTTATAACATAAAAAACAACATAAATAATCCTTTATGAACTCCATTATTCCCTTGACTTAACCCTGCATATCAATCACAATACACTTCAAGGAATCCTGGAAAAATAAAACATATAAAGGGGTGAGCTCAGATTTTCATTAAGGATAACAATATAGTAGAAATGTTAATAAATAAGCATAAACATTTAAGGCAATGTTTAACTAAAACAAAAGCCTTTTAAACTAGAACTTCACCATAATATGGGAAAAATAAAATGAAATAATTCCATTTACTTATTCACATGGATATTCTACTAGTCGAATAATCACATGCAATATCAATAACCACTTTCATAATTATGGAATGCATAATTATTGACTATCATAAACACATATTCAAGGCCTCATGATAAGTCAACAAATAATATTTTGTCAAGGCCTTGTTCCAAGACACTAGTTTGTCTCATGAGACCTACCGCTGCATCGAGGAGCTATAGCGGGCTCCACCCGTCACTTACTAAGTCCAATGCATTCCTTATATGAACAGGTTTAAACATAACAACAACATTCATATTAAAACTAGCATACGAAATGTCCATAATTTCTCCATAAACCATGAATGGTAAAAAAACATCCACACTCAAACATATCACAAATCCTTAAATACAATATGGAAGATTAGTATCAAAATAAATCAACTTCAAACAATTTTGAAATCCATTAAAGTATTTTGACATAGATGAAATGGATTTTAATACTCTTTGAGAGAAATATCCCTTTTTCATGAAAACATTTAAAAGTCACAAAATTTAGAAAGGAATAAATTAAAATATATTTTTGAATCAAAGTGTCCCATAACACTTTGAAACTTTTGAAAGGAATTAACATTTTAAAAACATTCCTGTCCATATAAATAAATCCTTAAAAACAATTTTGAAGACATGGACATTAATGAGAATTATTTAGAGAAATAAATATTTAAGACATTTGAAATGATTTTTTAGTAAAAAGTCACTTAAAATAATCCCTTTGAAAACTCTTTCCTAGAACTTGGACATGGATAATAAATATGTACCAGTAGATACTTACGTAAAAACAACCTCGGATAATAAATAGATTGTGAAAATAACCCTTACAAATTTGGTAACTTACGAAACATAAATTCCTTGAAAGAGGTATCATACAATGAATATGTAAATAAACATAAATTATAGGGTATTACACAATGAATACAATTATGGGCAGTGTATATACCACAAAAAAGGTAATAGTGGCAATATGGCATGAATCTCATGGGAAAAAGGAGTGAGATGAAAACCCCTTACCCTGTACTTTTCCTTGGTTGACGGTAGGTTAACCTCATGTATAATAGTTATTTAATTGTTATTAAATTATAAAAGAATCATATATATAAATATGATACCATATATGATCTTTTAATATTGTTTTCTTAATAATATTTTAGTATTATTGTCGTTTCGGGTGTTAACTGATTAGTTTTCCTTTATATGCTTTGTTACGTAAGCCGTGTTTGTTATGGATAGGTTGTATCTTATTCTTATCCAGAATGATATCAAGTCCATAAAAATTACTTTTAATCATCAAATGATAATTATTTTTGAATGAATATGATGGGGAAATTAATCTCATCGCGTTCATGGAGACGATAATCCATACGTACGCATGAACGGTACTTTCATTTCATTTTTCATTTTAAAAGGAATAAAAACAAAATTATACATAGGTATATTATTATTACAGTATACTATAATATTTTATATATGTTACTTAAGTTAATTAACACCATCCTTTATACGTTCCATGTATGGTATGAATGAGTCATATCACTTTGAGGGGGCAGTAGTCCGCACTTCCTCAAATGAAATTATCATATATATATACAACATGAAATGAATAATGGTATGATATAAAATTAAATTACAGACGATTATATATAATATAAATATCCTTAATATCATATTTAATTATAGTTCCATCAGAATTTCCACCATGAGAGGGGGTTGGAGATAAGTGAACAATCATCGTTCTGTGAGGCGTTTGGTTTCCATCCACAAAAACATTATGTTTTTCACCCATGAGATATAGGTGTGTGTATTTTTAGTTAGAATACATCTCATAATAATATCCTAGTATATTTTTGATACTGGTTTTGTTACAAAAAAATAATAAGAAGAGTTTAGGGGTTGGATAAGTAAAATAAAAGAAAAAGGCTAAGAGAAATCGTTACCTTTAATTTGGGTAACTCCCTTTGGTTTGAACCAAAAAAGAATCTTGAAATGCCTTATGCTTAATTTGAGGATTATAGGGGGAGGATAGAGATGTAGGGAGCTTAATTGGGAATATTCTTTTAAGAGAAAAAAGGCTTGAGAGGTTTGAGGAATTGGTTAGAAGTGGTGTCCTTTTATAATGGGGAGGTGGGGCTCTTTAGAAAAAACTGAAATGATTATTTTATAATAAAATCATATTCAGTTTATAATGACTCAAAAGTGTATTATTCAAAGTCTAAGGTGGGTATAGGTCTAAAAAAACATAACCAATAGGTTTTAGAAAAGTTTGGGTCACTTTATTAACCTTATATTTTTGTTTTAACTCTTTGTTAATTAGTTTGACACTTATCAGGCCTCTTTGTATTTTTATATTATATAGTAAATAAACTTACTATATACATACAAGAGACCCCAAGTCATCAAATAATAATACACCTACAATTATATAAGTCCTTTGGTGTAACCTTAGAATTTTAGGAATATAATATAAATTATTAATATAATATTTGTTTTAAAAACTCTTTTATGTCAATTTGGACACTATTTAATAAATGATTTATTTTAAAGTCTTAAAATCATTATTAATTAAAACCAAATTAATTTAAGCAATCCTATCACGCCATAGTAACCAATAAAACTCATTTATGTCATCAAAACGTTGAAATTATAGTTATTTTAACATTTATAATACCAATTATTTGATTCTTGCGTTAATAAGGAAAATATTGAAACCTTATTGTGTCACAAATAAATATAATTATTCAATGTATAAAAATTATAAATAAAATAAAATTCTGTAGGAAATATTTCAATATTTCTAATAAATATTTATAGTCAAAAAGACAACATATATAACCCTATATAAAAATTGTTTTTCTAAACGATATATGCTTATGTCATTTTGGCATTTAGTTTAACTTAAATAATATAAAGTGTCATTATCACTTACAAGTGGCTCCATGGGGTCCCCAAATTGACCCAATGATTCCCATTGTCGTAAATGTATCATCCAATAGGGATACGACACGTTTTAAGGTAATTTAGTCGTATTATAATATTATTTTGTACCCTTATTTACCGGATTTACCCTTTAACCATAGTAAATAAAATATTTACTGAAGTAATTATTCAAAATGTATAAAAATAAAAGTTATCTATTTACACAATTTAGACCTCCTGATTCTAAATATGGAATCCATTTTTCAAAATGATATAGTATTTTTCACTATTCACCCAAATATAAAAGTTATCAGAAAATCACCAATACTTTTTTGAAACTAAATTCTTCCATCCCAATTATAAAGAATAATTTTATTTTGTCAAATTAAATATATAAAAGTTTCAAATATTGGATTTAAAAAGGAATCTTCATTAAAAGGCGGTAAAATTGCATTTTTTGAAAAATACTTCTTTTATCTGAAAAAATATATATTTGTTCTTACATTATGTCTAAGAAACTCATAATATGGATTTTAAAACTATAAGGATTATATACAGTTCAATATTTAGTTAATAATATTTATAACAGCTTTTGAACGGATTGTTTGGTAAGTCATGGTGTGCTAGAACTTGGTGTTACATGTAGTGAAAGTTATTGAATTACTTTGAAGAAATAACATACTATGAAATATTGGGGTGTTACATTCTTCCCTCTATCAATAAATTGCATCCGTGAAATTTGAAATTATTTTTTGAAAATAAAAGTTTAAAAATAGAAAATAGCTTTGGGAAAACCCACATTGGAAATTAGGTTAATAAAATATAGTCTTAATAAGAGGAAAAGGGAAATGAAAGGGTCACCACCAAATTATGATCTCTATTAAGAGAACATTGGTGGAAATTAGAGACCTATAATTGGAGGGAAAACATAAATATTTATAGGTATGGATTGAGGTCATCAATCACAAACATGTGTAAAATTAAGGGCCTTAAATTCATCAATCTTTGATGATTTAAAATACCATCGGTTCAACAAAACATATGGTATTAGGATAACACATTTTTGTTTTATGATCCCTTCACTAAAGTATAAGAATTAATTTCTTCATTGAATAAGAGAAGAAGAAAAATATATATACTTTACAAGTAGAGTCCCATCCATTTACTAAGTTCTACAACAAACTCATCTTTCACTCTAAAAGAAAATAAAACTTAAAAATAATATTCTATTTATCCTATTCGTATAGGGTTCAAAAAAATGAATTTATAATTCATCTAACAGAACCATTGAAAAACAAAGTTATTCAATCCAGGACATCACGTGGGTCAGTCTTCGGTGATACACCCTTGTCGCCCTTCGGTTGTGCGTTCAAGTCTCTCGGACTTGCAGGACGTGACAGGTTGCTGCCCTACCTCCGGGTTGTCCTTTTTATGGAAATCAAAAAATAATCTCAAACCAGACTTATCCAAAATACTTCTGTCCAAACTCACAGTGCAAAATTTATAAGGTAGGTAGACACAATGAATATAATTATTTCCACGTAATATCATGTGAACACCTTCGTCATGTATTCTTTTAAAACACAACAACATCCTGAAATACCATAAAACCATATTGATTACATTCATGATCCCTTTTAAATTATTGAATACTGGATAAACTCTTTCTATCCAAAAATGTTTAAAACTCAAACAATGATGGAATATACAAAACACTAATCAGTTTCAAGGTAACCAAGAATATCCAATATAATTTATCCAAATCAATCATGTATTATTACAAAATCACTAACTCTGTATCAGAACCATATTATGGTTTATCTTTCTCTCAGCCATATATTTTCCAAAAATTTAACCTACTATTGAGTCACTTTTCTTTATTCCACACAATCTCAGATCCTTAATGAAATAGTATTGTAGTACAATCCTTATATACTCCATAATTTTTATAACCAGTACATTGTTGATACAACACTCAAATGACATAATTCTTTAATAACAACATAAGAACTCTAATCATTCTCTTAATCTATTGTAGTATCATAACTTGATTATAATCCAATAGCATCTTTTGGGGTATACTCTGTTGATTTGGACATTTGTTTGCCTAGTGTTCCAACTCCTTGCAGATGAAGCATTGTACTTTTGAAACCTTTTTCTTACCCTTGCAGTTACGCACATGTTGTCCTTTTTCCCCCCACTTATAACAAACTCTCATTCCTTTCAGGCATGTTCTGGGGTGTTTCTTCCCACAGTTATCACATATGGGAAAATTCTTCTTTTCCCTCTTCCATTTATCCATCTTTATCTCTTCCATCCTTTTCATCTCTTGATTCCCTTGAAAGCCATAGGACTCGGAGAATTCTTTACTTATCTTATTAACAGATGATACTGTTTCTTCATATGTTGAGAATACATGGGAAAATATTTCCCATCAAAATGTTGGCTTAATACCATTAAATATATGATGCTTCTTACCCATTGGAACATACATATTGATGGAGTTCATATTCCTTATACTGGGTGCCATTTCTATACAATATCATAAACTAGGTCATTTTATGAATTGCAATGAATAATTCCAAACTTGTAAAATACCTAACGTAAATTGAACAGTTTATAGATATAATCCATAATCATAAAGATGTTTTCATTAAGGAAGTATATACTCATAAACCCTTCATAATGATTTGTAAAGAAAATGAGAATTATCCTAAGCATAGCCCCCGAGAGTGTCGTAACCAAGAGTGAAGTAAGGCATGTTGTCGTTCACTAGTTCCCGTTCGAGTCTAGCTCAAAGCGGTGTTTTTGGGTTTTACCACTAGGTACATCTGTGCCAGATCATCCTCTACCTGCACGTATCTAGACCGGGATATATTTTCTTAGAAAACTCACAAATTCTCTACATTTCCAAAATTCTCAGAATTTATTCTATATTAATTCTCAGTGTATATCTTACGTCTATGTGCTCTAATAAAATATTATCTAAATCTGGCTTCCAAGATTATTGATAAATTTCCTCTGATGCCAACTGTAACACCCCGACCCTAGTTACCCAGAGTTGGTGAATTATATTAATACCTTGGCATGATTACAAGGAATCATGTTCCGAAGGACCGATCAGTTTAGCAGTCTTGGAAAATAGATTACATACATGAATGTCACATTACACTTTATAACATACAAAACAACATAAATAAGCCTTTATGAATGCCATTATTTCCTTGGATTAAACCTGCATATCAATCACAATACACTTCATGGAATCCTGGGAAAAATAAAACATAGAAAGGGGTGAGCTCAGATGCTCAGTAAGAATAACGATATAGTGGAAACTTTCATAAATAAGCATAAACATTTATGGCAATGTATAACTAAAACAAAATCCTTTTTAACATGTAATTCAGCATAATATGAAAAAAAATAAAATGAAATAATTCCATTTACTTATTCACATGGATATTCTACTAGTCAAATAATCACACGTAATATCAATAACTACTTTTATAATGATGGAACGCATAATGCCAGACTACCATAACCACATAATCAAGGCCTCGTTCCCAGAAAACAAAAAAGATTTTTTCAAGGCCTTGTGCAAAGACAATAGTTTGTCTCATGAGACCTAGTGATGCATCAAGAAGCTATAGAGGGCTCCACCTGTCACTTACTATGTCCAATACATTCCTCATATGAACAGGTTTAAACATAACATAAACATTCATATTAAAACTAGCATACGAAATGTCAATAATTTCTCCATAAACCATGAATTGTATAAAAATAACACATCCACAGTCAAACATATGACAAAACCTTCAATACAATATGTAATATTTTTATCATAATTAATCAACTTCAAAAAAGTTTAAAATCCATTAAATGATTTTGACATAGATGAAAATGATTTGTAAAACTCATTGAGAGAAATATCCCTTTTTCATGAAAACATTTAAAAGTCATAGAATTTAGAAAGGAATACATTTAAATATATTTTTGAATCAATGTGTCACATACCACTATGAATCTTTTGAAATGAAATAACATTTTAAAAACATTCATGTCCATATAAATAAATTCTTAAAAACCATTTTGAAGTCATGGATATTAATGAGAAAGATTTAGAAGAGTAAATAATTAAAACATTTGAAATGATGTTTTAGTAAAAATTATCTTAAAATAATCCCTTTGAAAACTCTTTAATAAAACATGGACATGGATAATAAATATGTCCAAGTAGATACTTACGTAAAAACAACCTCGTATAATAAAGCGATTGTGAAATTAACCTTTACTAATTTGGTAAATTACGAAACATACACCCCATGAAAGAGGTATCAGACAATGAATATGTGAATACACATAAATTAATGTGTATTAAACAAAAAATACAATTATGGTCAGTACATATGCCACACAAAATGTAATAGTGGCTATATGGCATGAATCTCACATGAAAAAGGAGTGAGATGAAAACCCCTTACCTTGTACTTTTCCTTGATTGAGGGTAGTTTAACCTCATGTATAATAGTTAAATAATTGTTATTAAATTATAAAAGAATCATATATATAAATATGATATCATATATTATCTTTTAATATTGTTTTGTTAATATTATTTTAGTATTATCATCGTTTTGGGTGTTAACTGATTCATTTTCCTTTATATGATTTGTTACGTAAGCCGTGTTTGTTATGGATTGGTTGTATCTTATTCACATCCAGAATGATATCACATCCTTAAAAATTACTTTTAATCATCAAATTAGAATTATTCTTGAATGGATATTATGGGGAAATGAATCTTATCGCGTTCGTGGAGACGGTAATTCGTACGTACGAACGAACGGTACTTCCATTTCATTTTCAATTTTAAAAAGAATCAAAACCAAATAATACATAGGTATATTATTATTCCATTATAATATAATATCTTATAAATTTTACTTAATTTCATTAACACCATCTTTTATATGTTCCATGTATGGTATGAATGTGTCATATCACTTTGAGGGGGTGGTAGTCCGCACTTCCTCAAATGAAATTATCATATATATATATAACCTGAAACGAATAATAGTATGATATAAAATGAAATTACAGAAGATTATATATAAAATAAATATAATTAATATTATATTTAATTATAGTTCCATCATAATGGCCACCATGAGAGGTGGTAGGAGATAATTGAACAATCATCGTTTCGTGAGGCGTTTGGTTGCCATGCACAGAAACATTATCTTCTTTACCAATTATATGGAGGTGTGTGTAAGTGTAGTTTGAATAATTCTCATAACAATATCCTAGTATATTTTGGATACTGGTTTTGTTACAAAATAAAAGAATAAGAATATTTTAGGTGTTGGAGAAGTAAAATAAAAGAAAAGAATCTAAGAGAAATCATTCCCTTTAATTTGGGTAACTCCCATTGGTTTGAACCAAAAAGGACCCTTGAAGTTCCGTCTTCCTAAGGTAAGGCTTCTTGGAGAAGGATAGGGATGTAGAGAGATTAATGTTTCAGAGTTTGGATGATCCAAAAGGCTTGAGAGGTGTAAGGAATTGGTTATAAGTGGGGTCCTTTTATAAGGGGGAGGAGGGGCTCTTTAGGAAAAACTTAAAGTATTATTTTATGATAAAATAATATTCCGTTTCTAATGGATCCAATGTGGATTATTAAAATATATATTGATGATAGGTCTAAAACAACTTAACCAATAGGTTTTATACAGGTTTGGGTCACTTTATTAACCATATCTGTATTTTAACTCTTAGTTAATTAGTTTGACACTTACCATGTCACTTGGTATTTTTATATTATATAGTAAGAAAACATACTATATACATCCATGAGACCCCCCAAGTGGTCCATTAATAATAAACCTACCATTATATAAGTCTTTTTAAAGAACCTTAGAATTATAGGAATATAATATCAATTATTAATATAATTTTTGTTTTAAAAACACTTTTATGTCAATTTTGACACTATTTAATAATTGATTTTTGTTAAAGTATTAACAACTTTATTAAGTCGAAACAAACTGATTTAAGCAATCCTATCATGTCATATTAACAAATAAAATTCGTGGATGTCATCAAAACTTTCAAATTATATTTATTTTAACATTTATAATACCGATTATTTGATTATTGCATTAACAAGGAAAATATTGCATCATTATTGTGTCATAAATACATTTAATTTTTCAATATCTAAAAATTATAAATAAAATAAAATTTTTTAGGAAATAGTTTTAGCTTTATAATGAATATTTATAGTCTAAAATAAAACAAATATAACCCTATTGAAAAAGTTTGTTTCTAAAATATATATGCTTTTGTCATTTTTGCATTTACTTTTACTTAATTAATATAAAGTGTCATTATCACTTACAAGTGTCTCTATGGGGTCCCAAAATCGACCTAAAGATGCTCATGGTCGGAAATGTATCAACAAATAGGGTTATGACACGTTTTAGGGTTATTTATTATTATTATAATATTATTTTTTACCCTTATTTACCGAGTTTACCCTTTAACCATGGTAAATAAATTATTTACTGAAATAATTGTTCAAAATGTCTAAAAATAAAAGTTACTGATTTAAACAATTTGGACCTCCTTATTTTAAATATGGAATCCATTTTTCTATATTCCAAACACATAAGTGGCAGAAATTAATTTAAAATTAATTCCCATTATCGAAACAAAAAGCTTGTTTTTACCAAATAATAACTATCAAAACATTGACACTTTCTTATGTCCAGTTTAAATATGAAATTTTGTCCAATGACCAAAAATAGATTAAATGGTAAAATTAAAATCTAATTATACTTTAAAATCAGTCAAATTCATGATTTATCACTATTTATTATTTCGATTAAAAAAGTTGTTTTTAATTAAAATTTAGTAATTTTCAATATTAATCAAAATATGAAAGTTATCAGAAAAGTACCAAACTTTCACCATAAGATAATTTTGATATTAGAAATCCAAAAATGAATTCTATTTTACCAAATCACAAACATAAATTTTTCATTTATTAATTTAAAATTAATTCCCACTATTAAAACCAAAAGGCGTATTTTTAAGAAATAATAACTATCAAAAGTTTGACACTAGTTTATGTCCAATTTCAAAGTAAATTTACATACAATGAAAATCATTGGAGTAAATAGTAAAAATATAATCTATATGTACATACATACCATTAAAATTTATACTTTAACAATATTAATTATTTTGATTTAAAAAGTTGTTTTCAGTTAAAATATAGTATTTTTTCACTATTCACCCAAATATGAAAGTTTTTAGAAAAACAACAAAATGTTATTGAAACTAAATTCTTATGTCCCGATTATAAATAAGAATTTTATTTGGTCAAATTTAATGTATAAAAGTTTCAAATATTTGATTTTAAAAGGCTTCTCCATTAAAAGGCGGTAAAATTTCATTTTTTGAAAAATACTTCTTTTATCTGAAAAAAAAGTATTTGTTCTTACATTATGTCTAAGAAACTCATAATATGTATTATAAAATAATAAGCATTTTATAAAGTTCAAAATTCAGTTAATAATATTCATAACCTCTTTTCAACGTCTTGTATGGTATGTCATGGTGCGCTAGAACTCAGTGTTGCGTGTAGTGAAAGTTATTGAATTACTTTGAAGAAATAACATACTATGAAATCTTGAGGTGTTACAGAAATTTATTATTTCATGAAGCATAAGAAAAAATTAGTGTTCCATATAGAAAAATATAATAATTATATTGAACATAGTTCCTGATTAACTTGGTAGTGTGTATAATGAAATTCAAACTTAGTTCTTATATATATATAAATTACTGTTTCGTGAAATTCACAATATCAAAAAAAAAATAATTTGAAAAAACATAATTCACAAAATCTCATGGTGTTAAAAAAATTGACTATTAAACAATTAAAATTTTACATTAAAGTTATAAGGATCTAATAATCTTATTCTAATAATTTTCACACATGCTTAGGTTTCATTCTTACGCTTATATTTTGAGTTTACCTTTATTTAATCTATTAACTCTTATTATGAAAACAAGACTTTTTAAAATCTAATGGTTAGTGTAGTTATAATAAAATTCCAAAAGAAACATAAATGGGATATGGATGAATTTTTAAACCATATCTAACTAATTAGTCCAATATTTATATTTTCATAAATTTTATAACGTTTAATAAAATATTATTTGTTATAAAATATCATTAATATCAATTTGACATTATTCATTACTTGACTTTATTAAAAATATAAATACAAAAGTTACATTAAAAAACCTTTAATACATCCCTAATATGACTAGTTAATCTAGAAAATTTGTGGATGTAATTCATTATATCCAATTGTATTTATTTTAATAATTTTAATATCATTAATTTCATATTTTTATTAATTAAACAATTACCACATCAACATTTTGAAAACAATTAATGTAATTATTAATTTTATAAAACATTATAATAGATTTACATGATTAAGTAAAAAAATTTATATTTTAAATTAATATTTATAGTTGAAGATATCTTCAAAGTAATTACAAGTAAAAAATTTAGTATTATCCAAAAAAGGTGTGTTATATATTGGAAATAATAAGTAAACAACTAAAAAGGATAATGTACATCCAAGAGGCATTAAGAGGCCATAAAATTATCCCTATTATGATTTGTGTCGACACTAGGATTACCAGTATGTGATATACCTAACACTAAGAGTGGGGGGGGGGGGGTTAATCAGTGTTGAAATATTTTTAAACCAATTTCAACATTTTGTCCATGCACCTCTTAGAACTATTAGGATCTTGATTCTCTTATTAACTTTTCCCTATCACAAGAAAGTATATGAATGTTGTAAAGATTTTACAAGACGTTTTTACAAGAATCACTACTCAAAAAGTGTAGCTACATCCTTATAATGGTTGGAAATAATCATTACAACACCACCACTAAGAAAACAATCCTTCATATGTGGTTAAAACGAGTATGATATAACTTTCACAATAATGTGGAACTACTAAAATAATCTAATAGCATGTTTTTATAACTCTTGGATATATATTTATACTTCCTCCCAAGGAAGTCTACTTCTTGTCAGTAAGGGATTGTAACACTAAGAATTTCCTCCAGCTATTGAGTCATGTATGATTTCAGATTTTTTCTTTATTCTTCTACAACCTTCTTCTTCACTTTTTTACTTTCACACTACATGCAAGTAACTCCACCAATCTCTTCCCTGTATCAAAAAATAAATCTACACAATCTTCTCATTCTATCGTTCATAATAATGTGAATATTTTGTGGACTGATGAACAATAGATTCTCTTTGACCCAAATTATAATTAGACAATATCAATTTGGTCACCATATTTTATAGTCTTCTTTTCTCTTTCTTCTTCTGTTCAAAACCAACTACACTGAGATCTATTCTTATACTTAATGTTAGAATCACACTCATCCTTTGTTATTATTTAATCAATTAATATCAGCTCAACATAGAATCATCACAATTTAAATGGCTTTAATAACTGAATATATATTGGTAACTCCCTTATTCTTCTTTGGAATAGAATAATATGGAATTTTGTTTTAGTTTAATATTATATACCTACAATACTTAATAATAACACTCGAGTGAATCAATATACATTCTTGTTCATCTTCCTTTACGATTCTCAGAACCTTCATAAAGAAAAAAATTATCTTTTTTGCATCCTTTGAGTGCCTTTCATGCAACAATTTCACTTTATACATTCCATTTGACATTGTTAAAGAAAAACATCTTTTGTATCACTTACTACATGAACAAAACTCAAAACATTCACGCCCCTTCTGGATTGTGTGGAAATCACTTCTTCCACGCCACTCCCTACATGTGTACCACTCACTACTAGTGCTACAGACGTGTACACTTGTATCTTTACGAGTGAAACTCACTAACATGAAACTCAATAATTCCACGCAACTCCTATGCACCACCCACTCATTACATGCCTCTTCTGACTTACATGCAACACACTTCTTTCATATAACCCCTACTTGCAACCAACTACAGACATGCACACTACATCTTCTGGTTTACCTCCAATACTTTCTCATTCCATCATAAGGATTGAATCACGGGTTCATATAACACCTTATAATATTTTTGAAATAAAAATAGGAAAAGCATCACCATATTCATTAGAATAATTATTCAACCATGACATCGAATGTCATCAAATGTATCTCTAACAATTCTCAGGGGATCACCATTAAAATAAAACTCTTCATAAAATTCACATGTTTCCCTATAATATCAAGACATTATGAAATCATTCAATCTTTATTGAATTTGGAACTACTTCATCATATTGAAAATGATGTGATCTTTGTATCTCATTGAACACCATTGACAAAAAATTACAATCTATTGACAAAAAATAAAATCCATACAAAAGTGTGCACAATAGACATTAATGAATTCTATAAAATTTGGATATGTTTTTCAATAATGTTATAATACTTATAATATTATTTTCACCCTTAATTACAATATTTACCCATAATAGTGGTAATAAAAAAAGTACTAATGTGATGATTCATGTTGTACAAAAATAAATGTGACATTGTTAAAAGTGACCAATCAGTGTATTTGTATCACTGAGAGGATAAGGCGGTGAATCAATGATACTATTTTTATATTATTTTTGTTTTCAATTTAAATAACCTTCCCCTCCTTTTAAATATATCAATTTACTACTAAATACAAATCCAACACACATCCATAAGAACCCAAATATTTACAATGTTCACTATTAAATAAGAATAGATATATCCTTGGTGTGGTTTAGAAATGATCAAATACCATATAATTTATTAGAAATCAATCCTTGGATTATAATTAGTAGGATATACCTATTAACTCATATAGAGATTTGTAAAAAAATCCACCAGTGCAAGTGCACCCACATAGCATAAATAGGGAATTCTAAATGTTTTAATAACAACCCATGTTACCTGTGATAATTTTCAATTAAAAAAAGATATTAAAATGAAATACAATTAATTTATTCCTTACCTAGAATAATGGTATGATGTTTATGGACTTTTTTCATAAAAACTGAGTCTGATATTCTTGGGTCTGATTTTCCTACCTTGATTCCTCCGAGTCCGATTCTCCCTAATACGATTCTTCCAGAACAATTTTCATTCAATATACAATAGAAATATAGATGAATCACGTCAAATATTGAGTAAAATTAACTCAGTACGATTATTCCTTAGTCCGTGAACTCGAATACAAATATCACAAAGCTGATTAAGCCAGCCCGATACGATGATCTGCTGAATACAAATTTCAATTATAATCCCAAACCACTTCAAAAAAATATAAGTCTGAAGACTTCTTCTTCTATCTAAAATTAAGATATTCTCTCTCCACTATGAATAATTGTACTTCTTTATATTTACAATATAGTGTAATTTTCACTTTTTATATGTTACCCATGATACCTTTGATGGGAATCCCAAAATTCATTCCCGCTCACAAAAATTCACCCGAATTTCAATTTCTCCTAAAATATCAAGATGAATTTTGACTTCATCAAATCTTCTTGAAGCTTCTAGATTATTCTTCAAACATCATATCCTTACTCAAACATTCATTTTAACCATTAGTATGATTTCAATACATGAGCCTTATTTTTTTGAATACAATCTATTCAATACAAAGATATGTATCAATTGAGAACAAATGTATGAAGAAATGGATACCATTCTGATTTACTGAATACAATTCTTAGATCTTTTTTGAATCAAAATCATTCATTTGAATGTACATATTTCTGCTTTCAATTATTTCAGGAATTTCCTTTTAATTTTATATTCACTAACTTGAGGTTCTAAACTTCATTTTCTCCTCTTATCTTGACATAGATTGAAACCTAAAATGTAGTTCAACCCTTTGTACTAGATGACTACATTATTGATATCATTCTATCATCCCCATCTCTTGAACCTCATATAAAAATTTAATTCACATTCCAATTATTTTATCATGACATTCATCATGAATTTAAATTCCTTTGAGAATAGCATTAGCGTCATTAGAATTAAGCTAGAATGTTTCACAACATTCAAATCACTCCAGATTCTTTATTTTTTTATAAGATAGTGTACAAATATTTTAGAATACAGTTGGTCTAGATACAATCATTCTTAGCATGATTTTCATAGATTTGATTTTCAAGAAAATTATCTTCTCCAAATATGATCATATTAATCCTCAGACTAAGTACGGTCATCCAGGGTACAAAAAAGTTTATAACATGTCCAATGGAAAATTGGATGCTATAGTAAATTGGAACCACCTCTTCATTTGACACTACCTTTTCAATAAGAACAACCATTTCAATATACACCAACTTTTTCTATCTTCCTTTCCTGGCACAATCTGTCTCCAGAAAAATTGATTGCATCTCTTTCAATTCCCCTTTCTTTAATAAATATTGAATAAAAAGTTTCAGCAATCACATTTGATTTTTGAGAAATAAAAACTGTCAAAGAATCATTACAATTAATTCATTGTAGTCACAAGGACATAGATTTTCCATAAAACAACCACATCTACTGCATCAGATCCCGAGTGATGTTGATAACCATTTACATTCATAAAGTTGTTTTCACATTCATTTTGGACCTATGTCGAGCCCGATAAAAACCATTCCTTCTAAGAAGTTCATTTTGATGGACCTTCACAGGGAGTACGATTCTTTTGAAAACATTGGACTATATGATTGTTGAATGAAAAAATGTGAGGTGATTTTAAAAACATTCTTTGAAAAAAAATACAACACTTCAATACAAACCACCTTCATCATTAGCACGGAGAAAACAATCTCCCCCCTTTGTATTTTGTTGAAAATCATGTTTCATAAAACAATGAACAGTGTATCATCATGCAATGGATTTATTATTAATAATTATAAGCCTATCTTAGATAACCCATTGTTAGAAATAATAATTGTTAAAAGAAAATACATATTGTATAACACTAGTGCTTATAAAAATATTTTTTTTCCTCCTCAATGCTTCCTCAACATCATATTTACATCATTCTCGATGAAATAAAAAACATTTTCTTTCCCAATAAAAACTCCAACAAATAATTAGAATAGTTCATTCAAAAAAAATTCTGTATTCAAAAATTACAAAAAACTCTATCTTTTATGAAATAGATTTATGATATAATAAAATTACCCTCCTTGATAATGCAATCAAAGTTTATAAGAGAGATGGTACAGAAATACATAACTCACTGATGAAGAGAAAGAGGTTGGATGCCCATATTCAATGTTTTTCTAGAAAATCATTCCTTCAGAAAATGTTTTGTGAACATGTCATACACTTGTCTTGATGTTAGAATATACTCCATATTCTATTCATTCTTTTATACATGCTCTTTGAAAAAATTATATTTGATATCAATTTGTTTCGAATGATAATGCTTAACTGAATTCGTAGTGAGATTTATGGTGCTTTGATTGTGACAACCCAAGAGAAAGGGTAACATAACATCATAAAGTATATCTCTTTATTGGGTTTTCATCTAAAAGAGTTTAGTAGCAGCTTTAGGGGAAGCCGCATACTCAGGTTCAAACATACTGAGAGTTAATGAATTCTTTTTCTTTTAATGCCAAATTACACTATTCATTCTCATAAATAATACTCCACCATATGTGGATATTCCATCATCAACATTTCTTACCAATATGCATTTGAATACCCAAACAAATTAATATAATCCAATTGTGCCTCTAATGTATTTTATAATTCTTTTTCTAGTAATAAGTTGTGATTTTTGGGGATAATTCTAAAATCTTTCACATAAGGTAATATTTGAAAAAATGTCAGGTCTTGAGGCAATCAAATAAAATAGGTTTCTGATCAGCTATCGATGCTATTTCTGATCAACTTATTTTCCTTCTTCGTCATTACTCAACACTATTACAACTATAATCATTGTAAAAATAGGGTTTTAGTTTTCCATGCCGAAAAACATGAGATGTTCTTTAGCATAATTTTCCTGGGAGTGAAAAAAATATTCTTTTACATTATTTGAATCCCAAGAAAGTATTTTATTTCCCTGAGTTTGGAAATTTCATTTACCTTCTTCCTTTCTTCATAAAATCATTCACAACTTCTTTCATCTTTCCCACCAAAGATCATACCATCAACATAAACAATTATAATGAGGTAATACTCTTGAATGTCTATTTTATAACTATTTTTATCCACTCTTTATTTTTTAGAACTTATCTTCCAATAGAAAGTATAAAATTAGAAATACCATGTCCTCATATCTTGTTTAATAACATAAAAGTATTTCTTTGGTCATTACATATATCCTGCATATTTCCACAAAAAATAAATCCACAAGATTTTTCAATATTAACCTCTTCCTCAAGATCACCATTTAAGAATACGGATTTAACATCCATTTGAATGATTGTGTTGCCTCATTGTGTAGAAATATGAAGAATGATTCAAATTGTTACAAGACATTCCACTAGTGAAATGGTTTCATCAAATTCAATATGCTCGGTTTTGGAGTACCCTTTTCATAAAAATTATTTGTTATCTTCTTTGAATCATCTATATCTTATTCCATTTAAAGGATTGCTAAGAAAGATTTTATATTCACCTTTCGGATCAAACATACCATAGTTTCCAGCTTTCTTCTTTATAATACACAGACTACTAAAAACCATAAATTATTTCTAACATGAAGTTTTTCCAAAATGTAATTTTGATGGATTCATACCTTATTGAGTCCTATAGAAACAATTTTTATGAATATAAATTGTAGTACCCATGGATTGCCACCGAATGTAATGAGAAAGGCTATGTTCAAGTAACATGTTTCATCCCATTTCCACAAGGCTTCAATTATTTCTTCTAACAACCCATTTTTTTGGGGGAACTATACTCATGATAGTTTCCATGCTTCTCAATCTAGTCTTGAAATTCTTCACTTCAATATTCACCACCATTTTCGGTTTGCTACTTCTTCTTTGAATACTCACATTCCTTTCATACTATTCTTCGAAAACTTTTTAACATATTCAAATCATCTAATTTATGTTTCCGATATATAATAAAAGTAATTTGAATAAAATAATCAATTAACATAATGAAGTAATTATGCCCATTTTTATATTTTTTTCTCATTGGCCCATAGATATCGGAATGAATCGGCTCCCAGGGTTTTCTTGAACAGAACTCAGTTTTCTTATGCACAACATTTGTAATATTTCGATTATGGATGATCGTGAAAACCAATATATTCTTCTTGGAAATTCAGGAATGTCTCGAAAACTGTATCTTTTGGATGACTTTCCTATATTTCTAGAACATATATGTTCATGCCTTTTATGTTACAGATGATTCTATTCAACAAAGATCATGTAACAAGAGTTTTTTATTTCACCAACCTGAAAAAAATTCTATTATGTTTGTTGAACTCTTTTAAAAATCATCCCATCTTCTTCACTATTTACTAAAAAACCATCTTTCCTAAATATAACATTTTTACCCTCATTACAAAAAATTAAAACACTTAGAAAATTGTGTTTTGATCCCATTAACATATAATCTTTTCTTATAGTTCATCTTTTCTTTTCCAATGATGGCTATCCCAACACCCTTGTGTTTCAATGATTCTTACTTTCCAAATGTCACAATGCCTTCTTTAATATCTTTCACATTTTTCAATAGTTTGATGTCTCTTGTCATGTGAGAATAAACCCCACTATTATGTAATCAAGGTTTTTCTCCCATTAATGATTTTAATGCAGTTTTGACAACAAGATTTTTTTCTACATTATTTTCATTCTTCACTTTCAGCTTATAATAATTATGAATTATTTTCGGAGATGGAATGAAAACAAGCCATATTTTTTCAAGATATCCAGTTTGATCACATATCTCACAAATAATATCTAATGGTTGGAACTGATTTTTAAACTTCACTTCAACCTTCACATATTTCTTCAAGGAAACCTTCTCAGTATTCATTCTTAAAGAAGATTGAATTTTCCAAAAACTCTACCTCTAATAACATTTGGGGTAGTATAAATGTTGTTCGTTAAAACAACAAATATTTGTTTCGGGTTATAATACCCCACAATACTACCAACAGTCATATAAAAAGTATTTTCTTCTAAAACATTAATATTTATTGGAATTATGAATATGTTTTCCATCCACCCTCTTCACATTCTTTTATGAGGTACCAAACATTCTATTTTCAATAAGACTATTCTTATTCTTTTCATAATTAATAGAATCAGAAGTGTTTGAGACTTCTATATCAAGATAAAAAATTTTCTAACATAGGATGTTTTTTAACTTCTGAACTCTTCATGTTGGACACATACATAACTTTTCCAACATTCTTATTACCCTTTCAGAAACTTTTCTTACACATTCTGAAGTTTCTCATTATGAGAACATTCAACATCATTAGAAGTAGAGTTTCGGTTACTATTATTTCTCAATTAAACTTTAGATAAATTTTGTCTTATAAGTTCCCACTCTTTTTGTTTTTCTTTCTACTTCACTTCTAGATGCTCACTACAATTCCATTTTTCATCAAGATATTTCATTGAATCAAAAATCTATTTCCCAAGGTTTATTTTCTTATCAACAAAAAACATGATTTATCATTGAAGAAAATTAATATTCTAATTTTTTTCTATTCAAGCCTTCTAATCTTACCCATGCATTATTTTTATTCTTATTTCAAATGTATTTCATGTTGAGTATCATCTTCATCAGAACTACTACTTCCAAATTCTTCCTCATTTACTGATGAAATAAAATTTATTTTCAATACCATACACAACTGAATTTTTTTTATTTAGCATCACTTACATATTATTTTTCAAATGTAGACAAGAAATTTCTTCCGTTGGATATGAAAATTTTATATTCATTACCTATGTATTTCAAATTTTCTTTCTTCTAATTTCTTCAATGATCACCATTTCATTTTTATTTATCATCATTATCCTCATAATTATTTCTTAGAGGGTAGTTTCCCAAAAAGTGAGCAACTCTTCCTAATTTAAAAAAAATCAATGGATGTATCACTTTGTATTTCTATATACATATTTTCACTTTTTTTGAAAACGAGGATAAAATATCATTGAGATTTTTAACAAACTCATTTTTATAGTAAGAATAACTATCTTCTTATTCAATAAGAACCTTCTTTAATTTTTCTTTATTTTCATCCTTGAATGATATTTCTCTATCCACTTTTTTTCTCTTCATACATTTCTATCATCTAATTTCATAACAAATAAGAGTTATCTATAAATATAAAAGATTCAATGTTTCTGTAACTCTATAATCCAGTGAAGAAACGTTCTCATATAATTTTTCAGGTAGGATTGTCAAGATCATTTCAACCATAGTAGGAAACATCCAACTTTTCACCAAGATATATGATAGTACTCAAAATTTCATTTACCCTGGTAAAAAAGACCCCAAAAGATTCATGTTCTCTCATATTCAAATCTTCATATTTCAATCTCTATAATTATAGTTTTATCTTATTAAATTTTTTATTTCCTTCATATATGTTTTTAAATTTATCCCATATACCAGTGGTATTGAAAAATTATTTTCCTCTCAAGAATTCACTTTTAGAATGTGATGACAATACAACATTATTTTCCTATCTATCATTATCATGACAATTCATATAAAAAGGTCTAAGTGGGGATTTATCATTAACAGGTAGAGAACCAAATGTTTAAGCTTCAAGAACATAATAACTAATAGACATATGATAAGGAAACATTTTTTATTTCAAGATACGATAATTATTTCCATTAATTATTGGAGTACCACTACTGTTCACATAGTTCAAATTATCTATGAGCAAAGAATAAGTGAAGGGAACAAAGCTCTGGTATGACCTGAAAGTTACCATTCAGTGTATTTGTATAATGGATAGGGGGAGGGGTGAATTAGTGATATTGTTATTCTTTTTTGTTTCTTTTCAATTGAAATAACCTTTCCCTCTTGATAAAGATTTCAATTCCCTACATAAAAAACATCCTTCACAAATCTGTAGAAACACAAATTATTTCATGGGTCACTATTCAATAAGAATATATAAGTTTATGGTATGGTTTGGAAACGATCCAATACCATAAAATAATTTAAAAATCAATCCTTGTATTATAATGATTAGGATATACCCTTTCGCTCTTGTAGCACTTTGTAAACAATCAAAAAGTACATGTTCACCCTATTAGTAAAAATAGGGTAACTTGAATGTTTGTGTGACAACTCATGTTAAAATATATTTCTTTTCAATTCAAAAAATTTATTAAATTGAAATAAAATCTTTCAATTCCATACACATAATAAAATATAGAAATTCATAAAAATTGTTTGGAAAAGACGAGCATGATTTTCCTGGGTCCGATTTTCCCACCTCTATTACATCCTGTCTAATTCACCCCAATACAATTCTACCAGTCTTTTTTCATTCAAAATACTATCTAAATGAATCAGAACCACATCAATTCCTGAGAAAAATTAACACAGTATGTTTCTTCCTCTATCCGAGTGGTCGAATAATAAAATCCTAAAGCTGATTATTTCAGCCCGATAAGATGATCAACCGAATACAAATTTCACTTCTCCATCAAAACCTATTCAAAAAAACATCGGTTAATTTTTCATCTCTATAAAACTCAATGATTATTTCAACACTGCAGTGACTAGTACATCATCATGTTTAAAGTATAGTTTTCTTTTTTCCTTTTATTAGTGACCCTTGAGACCTTTGGTAGGAATCCCAAAATTCAATCCCACTCACAAAAATTCACCCAAATTTTAATTTCCCCTGATATTTTAGGATTAATTTTGACTTCATCAACACTTCTCTAAGATTCTAAATTCTTCAAAAAAACAATGTCCCTTTTTAGAAATTCGTTTGATTCTTTAGGACGATTTCAATTCATGAGTCTGATTTTTCTTAGTCTTATTTCATCAACACAAAGCTCTGTATAAATTAAAAAAATGTATGAATAAATGGTTACCATTATAATTTTTTAATATGATTATATGAACTAATTTTAATCAAAAGATTTCCTAATAATGTATATCTTCCCCTTCACAATTCATAATGAAATATTCATCTCTTTTTCACTTGACTCACCAGAGATTCAAAACTACATCTTCCCATCTTCTCTTGAAATAGTCAGAAACCTAAAAATCAATTCAATACTTTTTTACTTGTTGACTAAATTGTTTATATCATTCCCTCCTTCTCTTCTCTTGACCCACATAAAAAAAATTCATTCACAATAATATGCTTGTATCATGAATTACCTCATGTCTTTAAATTCATTTGAGAACAGCTTTAGCATCATCAGACATTAGATGGACTGTATCACAACATTCCATTCATTAAATCTTCTTTCTTTTATTCCTAGCCTAGGTACAATATTTTCAGAATACAATTTTTCTTGATATGATAATTCTTGGTACGATTTTCTAGGATTTGATTTTCTAGAATATGATCTTTTTAGAATATTCTCATCTTCCTCCTATGGATGAGTACAATCTTCTTGGGTATAAAAATGTTTATAGCTGGTCTGATTGATAATAAAATGATATAGTAAATTGACAACACATCTTCACTCACCACTACCTCTTCAATCAAAACCACCGTTTTAATATACTCCAAATTTTCAATATTCAAAAATTTTTCAATCATTCTTTTTAGGACTGGTCAATATTAAAAATATTGGACCATCTCTTTTACTTAACTTTTATTTCATCAATATTGCATCATAAGTTTCACCACTTAATTATAATTTGTAAGAAATAAAAATTTTCAAGGCAGCATCACAATTATTTCATTATAGTCACAAAGACTCCAATTTTTAACTAAAAAACTATATATCCCGTATCAGATCTAGAGTGATGCTGATGACTATTTACTATTGATATGACACTTCACATTCATTCTAGACATGAGTCAAGTCTTATAAAAACTATTACTTCCAAGCTATTCATTATGATGGACTTTTAGACTGTGTCTGATTATTTTGAGAACATAGGTCAGCATGATTGTTTCTAGAAATAAAGGGATGTGATTTTCAAAACTCACCTTGACAACAAAAGACAAAATTTGAATAAAAAACATTTTCATCATTGGATTGGTCCTAACAATATCGTTATTTCAATTTTGTTTTTAACCAAGTTTCATAAATCAATGAACTTTGTATCCTTAAAACTATGATTACAAATCAATAATTAAAAGCCTATGTGAGCTAAGTCATTGTAGGAAATAACAATTATTGATATCAAAACCATGTTATCCAAAAGTAGTTATTATTAAAACATTTTTATTTTTACTTCTTCATATCTTCCCCAACATCATAATTCCTTCATTCTTTCAATAATGCAGAACAATTTAATTTAAAATAACCACTCCAATAAACAATTATAATAGTTTATTTAACAAATAATGTTGAATTCATAGCAAACCCACAACTCACTCTTTTATAAAATAGATTTATGTAAGAATAAAATTCTCCATGTTAAAAATATAATCCAAATCTAAAATGGGAGAGGAGACAAAAACACATTCTTCAACCATGAAGAGAAAAATTTTGGACTCTGTGTTCAACCTCAATCTATAAATTGATTCCTCTGGTTTTGGGTTTTTGAAAATTTTAGCCACATGTTCTGATGTTGGAAGGTACTTCAGATTCAATTCATTCTTCTCTACATGCTCTTTGATAAAATGATATTTTATAACAATATGTTTCGAATGAGAATATTGAACTAGTTTCCATGTGAGATTTATTGGGGATTTATTTTCACAACCCCAGAGAAAGGGTTACATTAGTTCAACAAGTAAATATTGTAATTTAGTTTTCATCCAAAATAGTTCAGTAGAGGATTGAGTGGAAGCCACATACTATATATAACTGATACTGAGAGTTAGAGGATTATGTTTCTTCTAATGAAAACTAACATAATTAATTCCCGGAAAGAATACTCCACCATAAGTGTATCTTCTATAATTATCATTTCTTACATAATCTGCATCAGAATACAAAAACAAATCAATATTGTCTTAGCTGCAATACTTGATAATGATTCAGGGTGTTCCTCTAATGTATCTAAGAATTATTTTTCCAGGAATAAGATGTAATTATTTTGGAGCACTTTGAAATCCTTCACATAAGGTAATATCATAAGTCATTTTTGGTCTTGAGGAAGTCAAACAAAATAGGCTTCCAATCATCTACTGATACTTTTTCAAATCATCTTCTTTTCCATCCCTATATTAAGTCTTATTTTTCCCAAATTAAATGGGTAAAGATATATGTTTTGATTTTTCCTAGATGAAACTCTTGAATAGTTATTTAGCATACTTTTCCTCAGAGATAAATATGTATTATTTCTTTTACATGATTTTTAACCCAATAAAATATTTCATTTCCCCCCAGCATAGACATCTCAAATACCTTCATCATTTCATCAACCCATCTTTAACAACTTCTTTCATCATTCCCAAAAATATAACATCATCTACACGAACTATTAAAACAAGGTAATTCTATAGACTTTATCTAATATAATGATTTGTATCCAGACATCCTTTATTGAAACTCATATCCTTTAAGCATGTATGTTTTTTGGAAAACTATTCCCTCAGATCTTGTTTTATCTCATAAAAAATTATTCTTTAATCTTCACCCATAAATTTAATCATTCCCAACAAATAATACAAAAGTTTTTTCAATTTAAATCTCTTCTTTAAGATCTCCATTTAGTAATAAGTATTGAATTCCCATTTGAATGATCTCGTAGACTCGTTGTGCATCAACAACATGAAAAAATACTATTTTTGAAATTCTTTCCACTAGAAAAATGGTTTAATCAAAATCAATACCCTTAATTTGTGAATACCCTTTAATGAAAAATATTGAATTTTTTAATCACATAATTTTGTTTATTCAGCTTATACCAGAAACCCCGTTTTGTGCTAATAATTTATTAATTTTCTGGATTGGATATAAGTTGCCTTATATTGTTCATTTTAATCTGATCTAATTATTCATTCATGGATTGAACCCATTTCAAAATATCAAAATCATCTTTCACATCATTTGGTTACACTTTTGAATATAGATAAGTATGTGTAATAACATTTTTTTATTTTCGTTTATACCTTTTGATGTTTCTCACCTATTATATTCTGAGCTTCCACTTGGTTCCTCATCCTACAATGAGATTTTTGAGTAACATCCTCATCACTGGAAATTGGTGAGTCCAGTTCTTCTTTAGGAGTTGGAATTGAATTGTTTGTATCCTTATAATGGGTTTTTCTCCATATTTCACAACTTCATTGTCTTCAAAAGCATGTCTGTCATCAGACATCATTTTAATTACATTCACATCAACTAAATCAAGAATTAATTTTTGTTTCTTTGAATAAGAATCTACATATTCTTCCTTGTGGAGAATAGTCCAGAAATATTCCATCTTCACATTTATGCTCAAACATACCATAGTTGCTACCTTTACTCTTTATAATCCATGTAATCCAAAAAACTCTTAATTATTTTAAACAGTGTATGTTTCCATAAAATAATTCACATGGATTTATACCTAATTTAGGTCCGTAGAAACAATGGTTCTAAATATAAAGAGAAATATGCATGGATTTCCTCCAAATGTAATGAGAAATGTCATGTTCAAGTAACATGGTTCATCCATTTCCTCTATGCTTATGTTATTTCTTTAAACAACCCTGCTTTTTTGGTTAGTATGTGGGGAACTATACTCATTCTAAATTTCATTCTTCTCTGGATATTCTTCAAAATATTCACTTCTATATTCACCACCATTATTTTTAAGAATATTCTTCCCTGAATACTGACATTAATTTGTTTTCTTTTCATTTGAAAAATTTAATCATATTTAATGTAATTGATTTTTGATTATTATATATAGCACAATTAAAGAGGTTAAAATCCTTAGTCAATGTAATGAAGTACTTATCTTTATTTTCGGATTGTTTTTTCATCATCCCACATATATTATAATGAGTCAGGCCCTTTGGGTGTATTGAAAAATTCTCTACTTTCTTATGAAAAACATTTGTAATATTTACATTCATTCCGATAGAGAGACACCAAAAAATTCTTGATAGAATGTTGGGAATATATCATACACTGTCTCTATTAGAAAACTTTATGATGTTTCTCTGACACATATGTCTAATCCTTTTATGTCACAACTAATTCTCTTTAACCAAGTTCCTGTAACAAGAGTTTTGAAATTCACTAACCTAAAACAAATTCCCTTTTGTATGTTGGCCCCTTGTAGCAATCAACCCATCTTTTTCACTCATTATAAAAAACACATCATTCCTGTAGGTAACTTTGTATCCCTCATCAAAAAATTGTGAAACACTTAGAAAAGTATGTCTTATCCCAACAACATATAGTGTTTTCTTGTATTTCATCTTTTCTTCCAATGAGGGATAACCCAACACCATTGATTTTAAATGATTCATCATTTCCAAATGACAGAAAGTGTTCTTTAAAATCATCGACATTCTTCAATGGTTTCATGTCCCATGTCATATGATAATAACACCAACTATCAAGTCTCTAAGGTTGTTCTGCCTTGGAATATTTTAATGTTGTTTCAATTACAATAGAATTTTTTCTTTTTCTTTTTAATTTCTACACTTTTGGATTTTGAGAATTATGAATATCTCACTAAGATGGTAAAAAATAGTAAATCATTTTCAATCATGTCTAGGTTGATCAAATCTCTCACAAAAAGTCTCTAGGGTGTACCGTCCCGATTCCGGAAGCCACCCAGAGGCACCCCGTACCCGGTTGGACACAAGGCCTCAAGTGCATTTCCTCGAACGCCAGAGGCTACCGACTAGCTGTAAGGTCATTGGGAGTGATAGTGGGGAAACTATGACCTCATTGGTGAAGTACAAAGATGAATTACATAAATACATACAAAAGTGGAAACATTAATAACGACATACATCACTAAAAGTAGAAAACTGAAAGTATAAACTAGAGAACATATATAAAATGTTTCATGATATATATGTCTAGGAAAAACTGCCAAACACATCACAATGCTAAAATAAAACAGTGATAAACCAAAGTGAAAAATAAAGTAGAAAAACTCCTCAGCATCACAAGCCATTGCTTGGTCCCATGCTCTACAGCTCCACAACATATTAAATACTAGAAGTAGAAGGGCGCTTTCCCTTATCTATACCTGCTACAATATAATTTTTTTGGGCCCAAAATCATTGCCCAAAAAGTGTGTGATACTAAATCCCATTAGGAAACCACCCAAAGATCTATGCCTAATAGTCAGTGAATATATGGCAGGTAAAGTACAGAAATTAGTAAACAGAAAATTACTCAACAGTAACCAATCCACAGTTTCAACATCAAGCAACTACTAATCAAACATCTAAATACAATAGGTAACCCTATGGGAAGTAATCATGACCATCCCCTTTGGTCCTACCAAAAAATTACAAGCAACCCTCTAGGCAGGGCACTCTGCCTAGGACTTCTGGTACAGTCATAATAATTCATAAAGACTCTCTGAGGAAGAACTCACACTCAATTATTCATATAGTCTAAGGTAGTCATGAAATCTCTAAGGAAGCATTCACAGTAAATTCCCCTTATAGAAACAAGGTAAAGGAATCTCTGAGGAAGCTCACTCAGTCAATTCCCCTTATAGTCCAGGTCATTCATAGACACTCTGAGGAATCACTCACCGAAAATTCCCCTTATAGTCTAAACAGTTCAAGAATAAAAATCAAAGACTCTCTGAGAAAGCTCAATCAGTCAATTCCTCTTATAGTCTAAAGTAGACTAGGACTCTCTGAGGAAGACCGCTTGGTCAATTCCCCTCATATCCTCCAATGTCCCTAGGCTCTTGAAGGATTCTCACTTGGTCAATCCCCTTATTGCCTAAAGTTCTCAAAGACTCTCTGAGGAAGTTCACTCGGTCAATTCCCCTCATAGTCTACTACACCAGGTTCTCACGGCCCTATATAGGTCAAAATTCCTAGCAGTGTAATATGGCCAAAGTAATCCTATAAAACTACATGGCTAACAGTCTATAGCAAATCAAGCATGTCAAAATACAATCTCTCCATCCTAGAACAACAGGCTTGGAAAACAGGCTAGGCAGCCAAAAGCTAAATAGGGCCAAACATTCGTAAATAGAACATGCATGAGAAAACACATCCAAATCATAACAATTATCCCTGTAAATATCCAAAGTACCTATACACAAGCATACAGTCATGGAAGACATTCAACATGGGGAAAACGATAAACATGCAATACCCCGTTCAAGGGTATTGGTCGAATTTGCACATAATACTCAATGAAATTGAACGGAAAGGCACAAACCACCTACCTCAGGGTTAAGAGATCCTTATATGTGACCCTTGAAGCTTGAATCTCCTTATAATGTCTAAGATCTACAAAAACGTCTAAAAGTTCAACCCACTGTATCTCATGAGAGATGAAAAATTGGAAAACGATTCTCTAGGAGAAAGAAGAACTCATAGATGTGATTCCAATGCAACCAACGGTGTCTAATTCAGAGGAAGGACGCATGCTAAGAGGTTCGTCAAAGATCCATAGTCTTATAACACTCCTGGATGAGACTAACCAAAAGGGGGTGTTTCTGTCTATTAGAAATGACCCCGGTGCGTTTAAAGAAAAGGAAAGTATACAACATGTACTTTTGAAGTACATGGCGTGTACTCACCTTTTCCATACTCTGCTTTAAGTGGCCTCCAAGTCACTCCCACACGGCCGTGTGTGTTGCTACTACATGGCCTCCTACAGCAAGGAAGTACCCTGAGTGTACTCATAATGTACATAACATGTACTTAAAAAAATTCTAGAATTTACTTTTTCCTCAAAAATGACCAGAAAAGGAAAAACATACCTGAAATGAAGATACAGGTTCTTACAAACTTCCCACCTTAATGAAATTTGTCCCCAAATTTCACTAGCGTGGCGTAGAAGATGAAACTTCGAACAACTCTAGCCACTGTGATCGCACATCTACCTCCCTCTCCCAAGTCACATCCTGTACTCGCCCGTGCTACCAAAGCACCCGTACCAGAGGAATAGACCGGCCATAGAGAACCTTCGCACTGCGATCGATGATCTAGATAGGATGCTCCTCAATGTATGCATCCACTTCCAATTCAACCTCCTCGGGTTGGAAGATGTGAGACAGGTCTAAGATGTAACTTTGAAGATGTGAAACGTGGAAGATGTCCTGCATAGCTCGGTACCTCTGAGGCAACTGCAACTGATAAGCAACGCGCCCAACTCTTTCCAACACATCAAACGGCCAGATGTACCTTGGAGAAAGAATACCCTATCTTATAAACCTCTTGTGTCCCAACCTCTGTGTGACACATAGGAAATCCTGATCCCCAACCTCAAACATTAGAGGGCATCTCCTCTGATCAGCATAAGAATTCTATTGATATTGTGCAGTAGTCATCCTCTTCCAAATCAACTCTATCTGCTCTGTGGTCTCCTAGACAAGACTAGGTCCCAATAAAGATGCCTCTATTACCTCCAGTCAACTTAAGGGAGATAGAAATGGCATACCATACTAACCCTCATAAGGTGTCATCTTAATAGTTGCTTGAAAACTATTTTTGTAGGCAAACTCTACAAGAGGTATATGTTTCTCCCATGAATATCCAAAATCCAGAATACATGCTTGGAGAATATCCTCAAGTACCAGAATCGTACACTCAGAATAGCCATCTGTTTGATGGTGGAAAGTTGTACTCAAAAGTACTTGTGTACCCAAAGCATTCTGAAGCCCCTTCCAGACCCGAGAAGTAAAACACGCATCCCTATCTGAAAAGATGGAGTGTGGAACTCAATGTAGTTGTAAAAATCTCTCGGATGTACAACCATACCATCTCATCAACACTGACGGTCTCCTTGATCAAAAAGTAGTTAGAAAACTTCATGAGTCTATCAAGGAAAATACAAACTGCATAATTCCCACAAGGCAACCCAAGCAAACCGGTCACGTAGTCCATTGTGACGTAATTCCACTTCTACTCGGGAATTGGTAACTAATGTAAATTCCCTATTGGTCACTAGTGCTCTGCCTTCAACTGCTGAGAAGTGGAACACCTCAGGATGAAACCAGTAATGTCCCTCTTCATACCTGGACACCGATACTGACGATGTATATTACGATACATCATGGTGATGTCAGGATGGACTGCCCAAACTGAGGAATGAAAGTCCCGCATCAACTCCTCGTGTATGTCTACTGGCACCAATATGCGCCCATTGAAACACGAGATCTCATCCTCACCTATGGTCCATCCAGGAATAGGTTCCTCTCTTTTCACACATTTCCTTTGGACCAGACCTTCAGAATCTGATAGTTTCCTCATTTGAACTCGATCAAGAAGAGTATAGGTAACAGCTATAGAAGATTGAAAAGTCTTCCCCTGTCTGTCGTGCACCTCCAAATGCATCTTTGAGAACAAAGCCATATGTTTCCACTCACTGCTGGCCCCCTGAACTGCCTGTATCTGAGTCCTCCTACTCAATGCATCAGCCACCCCTTTTCCCTTTCCATGTGTATAGTCAAGCTCAAAGTCAAAGGAATTTAGGTACTCAACCCTTCTATGTTGTCTCAAATTCATATCTCATTGAGTGAAGATATACTTGAGGCTTTTTGGGTCGGTGAAAACCACAAAATGCTCTCCAAGAAGTTGATGTCTCCAACAGCACAGGGCATGAACAACAGTTGTCAACTTCATATCGTGCGCCAGGTAATTCCTCTCATGTGGCCTCAACTGCTAAGACATGTACGCAATGACTCCAAATCCATGCATAAGCACAACTCCTAGCCCGATACCTGACCCATCACTATAAATAGTATAGCTCTTTATCGGCTGTATCAAGACTAGTATCGGTGCTGATGTCAACTTCCCTGTTAGATCTTGAAAGGCTGACTCACAAGAATCAGACCATGAGAACTTTGCACCCTTCTTAGTCGGACCTATCAGCAGTGCTGCTAAGTGTGAAAAGTCCTGAATTATACATCTATAGTATCCATACAGCCCTAAGAAACTCTGCAACTCAAAGACATTTTTCGGCTCCTCCAAGGAAACTATATCTCTCACTTTCCTTTGATCTATGGATACTCATGCCTCTAAGATAATATGACCCAAGAAGTGAATTTGAGCCATCAAAAAGTGGAACTTTGAGATCTTAGCATATAACTGATTCTCCCTTAGTGTCCTCAAAATGATCTCAAGATGGGTAGCACAGTCATGTTGAGTGTGAGAGTACACCAGGATATCTTCCACAAAAACAACCACGAAGGAATCCAAATATGGATGGAACACTTGGTTTATCAGTGACATGAAAACTTCAGGTGCATTCGTGAGACCGAACAACATAACCATATACTCGAATAGACCATACCTGCCTCGGATGGCTGTAAGAGGTATATCAAATGGTCTAAAACACAGCTGATGACAACCAGACCTCAATTCAATCTTCAAGAATACCCAGGCTCCCCAAAGATGATCAAAGATATTATCAATCCTCGACAAGGGATATATGTTCTTGACCGTCAATTGGTTCATCTTCTGATAGTCAACAGAAATCCTAAGGGTTTCGTCTTCCTTCTTCGAAAATAGGACATGCGAACCCCAAGGATATGTACTGGGTTGGATGATACTCTTTTCCTGCAACTACTTCAACTACTTCTTGAGCTCCTGCAACTCTGGTGTAGCCATCCTATAAGGAGGAGTGGACACCGTTGCTTCTCCTGGAACAAGGTCAATAGAAAATTATACATCACACTTTGGATGAAAACATGAAAATTCCACTAGAAAGACATGTCTGAAATGATCCGCCACTAAAAGAAAGTCTAACTGTGAAGTCCCCTGGTCATCCAGATATAAACTAGAAATCTGGGATGTAACTCCCCACATCGCCTGATGCTCGGGTCCCACTATGCTCACCTGGGCATTCCATTCACCAGTATGAAGAAAGGATCTACCCTATAGTGATACAAAACTCACCATACGATGATAAAAATAGACAAATTCCTAGAATGGAACTAGCTAGTACATTTCAAGAATAACATCATATCATGTCATCTCTAGGATATAGAGGTCCCATAGAATGTGACACCCACCATCCTCTAGAGGGAACTCCTTACAATGACGTACCTTTGTTTTTCTATTCCCCAACAGAGTGTCTAGAGTCAAGATATCAGCAGAAGAAAATATGTAGAGGCCATGGCTCGCCATGACAGCAACAGATATAATGCTATGTAAATCCCTTGTATCAAAAATAGCTGAAGATAAAATTGAGGAAACTAGTATCATACCTCGAACTGTGGAGGGTCTGTGATCTTGCTCTTACTAGGTCTGCACCACTACAAGAGTATAGTCTATGTTGCAGCCGTGTGACCCAGCCTGACCACTCTGAGCTAATCCACCTTGCTGTCGCTGAAGAACCGATGACTGACTACCACGACCACGGCCTAAACCTCGGCCCAAATGGCCGAAAGAACTCCAGTTCCCAAACTGGTGAGAAACTGAAAGCGCTTATCCTAAACATGGGGTCATAGAAGAACCCCTCCCACCAACTGCTATTGATAAGTACTGAAAAAAGTACTGAAGATGGCCCATCTTGCTGCATGATCGACACTCTACTGGGTCTCTCAGTCAACGTGGCATCATATGCCCGCTTCTCCCACACTAGTAGCGCACCACCTGGCAACTGGAAGATGCATCCTACTTGCTCTAATCTCCACATGTAGCCTCACTATGGTGCTTCCTGATATTAGCTGGCAGAGCACTAACTTAGGATGCTGAACCACCCCAGCTCACAACTCCAAAATCCCTCAAATTATGCTCTGTGATCAGGGCCTGGTTGAAGATAGAGGATATAGAATTCAACCTGGAGATGTTCACCTTAGATCGGTTGTCATGCCTTAGACCATCCTCAAACTCCCATGTAAGGAATAACTCAGCATCTTCTGGAATAGGCATGAAATGCTGAAGCTTTGTGAAGAAGGAGGAATACTCCATAACCGAAAGTGTACACTGTTTCAGACTCATGAACTCTTGAGCATGATCGGCCCTCAAGGTCCCCAAATAGAAGTAATCGTAGAATATGCAGTAAAACTCTTCCCAATCCATATTCTATGGGTGGAATTCTTGTCAGATCACATCACACCACCTCTTGGAGGAGTCTCAGAACATGTTTGTAGTGAGCTTCACCCACTTCTATGGAGGTATCTATGGATGTTCAAAAATCATCAGCATGGCTTCTAGCCATGACTCTGCAGCATGAGGTCCTCTATCCCTTATGAATGTAGGAGCAGCCTGAGGTCTATTATCCACTAATAATGTAAGAAGATGCTACTGTTAGAAGACCCGCATCAAATCATCTATCGATATGGTAGGAGGTGGTGCTCCCTGAAAGGTCTACATCATCCTTAGAATTCCCTCCCTGAATTGTGAATCTGCACCTATGTCGGGTAGAATGGCTAGTACCAAGGCTGGCATAACCAGAGGATCTGTAGGTAATCCCTAATCAGTTATATCCATTGTTTGATCACCGTCTAGAAACTGGCACACAATCGAAGGATGTATTAGTGGCATGAATCGGCAAGGTCAACAACACACCATAGATCAAGGTTATCAAGGACTAGATACAAGGAGATTTAGTAGTGAACAAGATAAATAAAGCATTCAAATTTTACAAAACATGACTACACTACGTTTACATTTCCTACATGGCGTGTTCCCTTAAGTTATTTGCATGGGCGTGTACTCCTACCTAACCTGGTCGTGTAACACCCCAAACACATGGCATGTTGTCTTAACACACGGTGTATACTTGAATCCACTTCCCCTGCCCATGTCCTTATAAACGATTAAGCCACATGACTCTTATAAGACAAGACTACACGATGTGCTCACTGTAGACACACCGTGTACTAGACAAGATTCACCTGGCCTATGTTGTTAGTGACACAGTCTGACACACGGCTCAGACTACACGGCGTGTTCAAGTTGGACACGACGGGTATGTGAATGGATAACACCGACCCGTGGTGTTGGTTACACAACCGGCTACATGGATGAAACTACATTACATTTTCTAGACAGACACAGCGAGTACAATAAGGGATAACACCGAACCATGTTGCTCGTGACACGGCTGGGTAACTAGGTCATACTACACTGTGTTTTCAGCTGGTACACGATGAGTTCATACATGAAATTCCCTATCCCATGTCTCTGCCCACTTGGACTATGACATGGTTAGAGACTACCTGTCATGTACATAAAGTACATGGAATGTACTTAAGAAAAACAGTTTCTTCCCGAACAGAAGAACACATGGATTGTACTTAACATTACACGACGTTTATTTTGGGATTTTCTGGACAATAAGCCTCAAATACTACTCCAGAACCCAGAAAACACCGAAACGAACAAATAAAGTTTCAAATTTTGATCCGTGAGGTCCCATACTCCCTGCGAATCAAATATTACCCTCTTATACATGTTATAACAAGTAAAACAAGGATTTGATCAACCAAATTACGGTCTGTGAGGGCCCATAACACCTCAAGAACCAAATTTTGGCATTCATTCGAACAAATCCTTACACCAAAATACCCTATCAAACAGTTGGTATTTTTATCAAGTAATCAATCACAACAGCATACATTCTTTACAAAACATCTATCATAATAACATGCTATTCCTAATGCATCCAAAATGGCATGGAAAGAATTCCTGACATGTGATTTCTAGCAAGTGCCTATATGATCCATGAGATAGCATAACCTTATCTCATTGGGTTGTGAAAGAAATTAAACCTCAATAATGTCAACAGTAATAACAAAAAACATGTGAGTCACCCAACAGTGAAAATCAGATCAACCGTAAACTTGCAAAACCAGAAGAAATTGCAAGAAACGAGGTAGATTGGTTATTCCCTATACGTGGGTCAGCTACTCCCAGGCACAACTTATTACCAAGTACCAATTCCTTCTTATCCATGGATAAAGGCTCCAAAGAGTAAATAAATAGAAATTAATCCCCTAATACCACTTTGTAACGCCCCGGTTCTGGAATCCACCCAGATGCTCCCCGTACCCGGTTGGTCACATGGCCTCAAGCGCATTTTCCCGAACACAAGAGGCTTCCGACTAGTAGTAAGGGCCTTGGGTGTGATATTGGTGAAACTATGACATCATTGGAAAAGTACACAGTAGAAGTACATAAATTAATACAAGAGTTGAATCATTAATAATGACATACAACAGTAATAGTAGAAAACTGAAAGTATAAACTATAGAACATATATAATATGATGAATGATACATATGTCTAGGAAAAACTGCCAAACATGTCACAATGCTATAATACAACAGTGCTAAACCAAAGTGAAAAAGAAATCAGATAAACTCCTCAGAATCTCAAGCCATATCTTGGTCACATGCTCTCCATCTCCACAACATATCATGTACTTGAAGTCAAAGGGTGTTTTCCCTTATCTATACCTACAACAATATAATCTATTTGGGCCCAAAATCATGGCCCAAACAGTGTGTGAAACTAAATCCTAGTATGAAACCACCCAAAGATCTGTTCCTAACAGTCATTTAATATGTGGCAGGTAATACACAGAAAGTAGTAAACTGAAAGTTCTCAGCAGTAACCAATCCACAGTTTCAACATCAAGAAACGACTAATGAAATAGCTAAATGGAACAGGTAACCCTCTGGGAAGTACTCACATCCATCCCCTCTGGTCCTACCAAACAAGTACAAGAAAGCCTCTAGGTAGTGCACTTGGCCTAACCCTTCTGGTTCACTCATAAGAATTCATTAAGACTCACTGAGGAAGCACTCACAGACCATTCCCCTTATAGTCTAAGGTAGTCAGGAACTCTCTAAGAAAGTATTGATAGTCAATTACTTTTATAAACCCAAGTTCAAGGACTCTCTAATGAATCTCACTCGGTCATTTCCACTTATAGCCCAGGTCGTTCATAGAATCTTTGAGGAAGCACTCACCGTCAATTCCCATAATATTCTAAATAGTTCAGGAATAAAAAAACAAAGACTATCTGAGGAAGCTCACTCGGTCAATTCCCCTAACAGACTAAAGTAGACATGGAATCTCTGAGGAAGCCCGCTTGGTCAATACCCCCTATATCCCCAAATGGACCTAGGCTCTCAGAGGATGCTCACTCGGTCAATCCCCTTTATATCCTAAAGTTATCAAAGACTCTCTAAGGAAGCTCACTCTATCAATTCCCCCTCATAGTCTACTACACCAGGTTCTCATGACCTTGTGTAGGTCGACGAGAATAGTAGTGTAATATGGCCAAATTAAATCTACAGAACTACTTGGCTAATAATATACTGTAAATCAAGCATTTCAGAATACAAACTCCCCATCCTACAGCAACAGGCATGGAAAACAGGCTAGGCAGCCAAAAGATAAACAGGACCTAATGGTTGTAAATTGAATAAGCATGGGAAAACACATCCAAAGCATAGAAATTATCCATGTGCATATCCAAATTACATCTACATAAGAATACAAGCATGGAAAATAATCAACAGGGGTGAAATGGTAAACACGCAATACCCAGTTCGAGGGTATTGGTGGAATTTCCACATAATAATAAAAGACTTTGAACAGAATGGCACAAACCACCTACCTCGGGGTTAGGGGATCTCTATATGTGAACCTCGAAGCTTGAATCTCCTTAAAACGTTGAAGATCAACAAAAATGTCTAAAAAATTCAACCAATGATATATCATGAGAGAGGATAAATTGGAAAACGATGCTCTAGGAGAAATAAGAACTCACCGATTTGATTCCAATGCAACCAACAATGTTTGATTCAGAGGACGGGTGAATTATCAGGTGTTCATTGAAGATCTGCGATTGTATGATGCTCCTAGACAAGACAAACAGAGAAGGGGGTGTTTCTATCTACTAGAAATGACCTTGTTGCGTTTAATTAAAAAAAGATAGTACACGACATGTACTTTTGAAGTACACATCATGTACTCTCCTTTCCCATTCTCTTCTTTATGTGGCCTCCAAGTCACTCCCATATGGCTGTGTGTGTGGCTACTACATGGCCAGCACACAGCCACCTATGGAAAGGAAGTACACATCGTGTACTCATAAAGTACATGATGTGTACTTAGAAAATTCCCATAATTTCCTGTTTCCTAAAAAACGACCTGAAAAGGAAAAACATACCTAAAAAGAAGATTCGGGTTCTAACACAAGGGTTGGAACCAATTTTCAATATTCACTTCATTCTTGTTATGATTCTTCATGAAACCCTTCTAAATATTTATTCCTTGATATTATTGACTCCCCCTCAATGTATTCCTATCATTATATTCGAGATAATAGATATTTTTGTGGTTGAATCCACACATACTTGATTTGTGTCCGAATAGACCATAATACCATAAATATCCATAAAAGAAGTATACGCCTATGAAAAATTCATTTTGAATGGAACTATTAATATGTTTCCCATCTACCCTCTTCTCTTTATTCTCTAAGACAACAAACTATTTTTAGTGAATCATATTCTACTTTTTCTTTTCATCCTTAACAGAATCAAATGTATTCAAAACGTTTCTAAACCCAAAAAATATCTTTTCAGTCTAAGTATTTTATGTAACTTTTAAACTCTTCACTTTGGAAAAAAACACAACTTTTCTATATTTCATCTTACCCTTTGAAGGTAAATTTTGGTGAAACTTCATTGGTTTCTCATTAGGAGAAAATTCACCAATAGTAGTAGTAGAGTTTTGGAATCATGAATTTCTCAATTCAGCTTTAGATATCTTTTGTTGGACATGTACCGACTCTTCTACTATTTTTTTAGATTCACTTCCATATGCTCATTAAGATTCTATTCTTCTATAAGAGATTTCTTCAAATCATTAATCTCCTTCTCTAGCTTCATTTTCTCATTTGAAAGAAAACATTATTTCTCATTGAAGAACATTTATTTTATGATTTTGTTTTCCTTCTAGGACTTCTTGTCTTTCTCAAACATTCATTAAATTCTTCTTTCAAATGTATTTTATGATGAGTTTTTTATTATTCAGAACTAATTCATCCGGATTCATCATCATTATCTATTATAAAAACGTTATTTTCAATACCAAATTCAACATGTTTTTTTGGATTCATCATCTGAACATTATTCTTCATCATCTTATGAAAGGAAACTTATTCCTTCAAATTTGAATTATTTCATTTCTTTTTCTATGTATTTCAATTTTTATTTGTCTCCCTATTTCATACACAATCTTCTTGGATTTATTTCTTCATTATCATTATCCAATTCATTCTTTATTCAAGGGTAGTTTTCTACAATGTGACCAACTCTTCCACATTCAAAACATTTCAAGGGATGCTTCCCTATGTATTTCTATACACCTATTTTAAAATTTATAGAAATCAAGGTTATCATATCATTGATTTTTTTACATACCTCATTTTTAGAGTCAGAATCACCATCTTCATCTTCAAAAATAATCTTCATTTATTTTTCATTCTTTATATATATTCAAGAAATTTATCTATCAAATTTTTTTCACTACATAGACTTATCTGTCATCATTTCATAAATTATAAGTGTTATGTGAAAATAATCAAGAGATAATGTTTCAGGATCTCTTTGTTTTGATGATGAAACTTTAGTATCGAATTTGTTATGTGGGATTATTAATATCATTTCAACCATAGTAGAATCATCAAAAATTTCACCAATACATATGATATTACTCACAATGTAATTTACATTGGTAAGGATGCCCTTAACAGATTCATGCTCAAACATCATAAAATATTCATATTTCAATCTCTAGATTTGTAGTTTTACTTATTGATTTTTTTATTGGATTCTTATATATTTCCCAATTTATCACATATACCCATGGCAGTGGAAACTCCTTTTACTCTGAAAAATTCATTTTCAGAATCTGATGACAATAGAGTATTTTTTCCCTTCCATCATTCTCAAGATGCTTTTTATCAAAATCTGTAAGTGGGGAATTACCAAACATGGGTGGAAACCCAACTATTACAGCTTCAAGAACATAATAAATTATATACATAAGATAATTAAAAATTATATATTTCCATATATAATAATTCTTTACATTAATAACATGAATACCTTTACTATTTATATAGTTTAGATTCTCCGTCAACAAAGAATAATCAAACGGAACGTGGCTCTGATTCCACTTGAAGGTGATGAGAATGAATATTATTATCACTGAGAGGGTGAGGGGTGAATCAGTGATACTATTTTTCTTTTCACTTTCCTTTCAATTGAAATATCCTTCACCTCTTGTTGATGATTTCAATTCCCTACTGAAAACTAATCCGACACACATCCACAAGAACTGAAATATTTACAGGGTTTACTATTAAATAGAATTAGCTACGTCCTAGGAATGGTTATGAAATGATACAATACCATACCACACACTAGAAATCAATCCATTGATATAAACAATAAAATATACCCTTTCATCCATGTTTCACTTTGTAAACAATTCACAAGATCATGTTTACCCACTTAAGAGAAACAGGGTAATCCAAATGATTTTATAACAACTCATGTTACCTGTTATTATTTTTAATTCATAAAATGTATTCAATTTAAATATAATTCTTCAATTCCTTACCCAAAATAATGTTAAGAAATTCTATAACATTGTTCAGAAAAACTGAGTTTGATTTTCCTATATCTGATTTTTCCATCTCGATTCCACCGTCTCAGATTCTCCCCAATATTATTCTTCATATTATATTTTCACTCAAAATAAAATAGAAATAAAGTATAAACACTTTAATTTCATAGTATGGTTAACTCATTGTGATTCTTATATATTTTGATAACACGAATACAGAAATTTGGAATTTGGTTCATCCAGATAGACATGATGATCATTATAATACAAATCTCATTTCTCCATCCAAAAAAATCAATAAAATACCAGTACGAAGACATCTTCTTCTATCTAAAACTCATAGATTCTCTCTCTATTGTGGTGAAAATTAATTCATCATTTTAAGGAATAGTTTACTTTTCTCCTTTAATATGTGAACCTCGATATCTTTAGTGGGAATCCCAAAATTATTTCCCACTCACACAAATTCACAATAAAAGTTAATTTTCCCTAGAATCACTAGATTCATTTCTACTTTGTCAAATATTCTTGATGTTTCTTGATTCGTCTTAAAACATCATATCCTTCTTTTGAAATTCATTTAAATCATCAGTACGATTTCAATAAATTAGAAAATTTTCACAATCCAATTATTTTCAATACAAATCTATATACCAATTGAAATAATATGATGAAATGTATTTCAATCTAAGTTTCTGAATATGATTCTAAGAACCGATTTGAACCATATTTATGAATTTGAATTTACAACTTCCTAATGAAAATTCAGTTAGTAATAGCCTTATATTTTTCTCTTTACTCACTTGAGATTCAAAAATTTATCTTCAAATCTTCTCTTGACCCAGTTTGAAACCCATGAAGCAATGAATTTTTTTTTCACTGATTGACTATGGGGTTAGTATCATAATATATTTCTTTTCTCTTTATCCTCTTTGAAAAATTACACTCACAATCATGTGCTTGTATCATTAATTTATTCATAACATTAAATTAATTTGAGAACAACTTTAAAATCCTCACACTTCAGATTGAATGTATCACAACATTCCATTAATTCAATATTATTTTTTTTGAGAATTACTTAGATATTTTCTGAATAAAATTAGTTTGAATACCATCATTCTATGTACGATTGGCCTAGATATGATTTTCCTGATTATGGTCTTTTTAGAATGCAATCATCTTCCATCAGAGTCTGAGTACAATCATCATGGGTACATAAATGTTTATAACTATTCTGAAGGATATTTGGATGCTATATTAAAATTAAACCACCTCTTCAATCAACACCACCTCTTTAATTGGCACCACCATTTCAATATGAACAAATTTTTTAATCTTCACCACATTTTCATTATTTTCATGGAATGATCAAATTGAGAAGCAATTGACTATATCTCTTTCACATCCCCTTTATTTAATTATTCTTGTATCAAATGTTTCACTACTTACTTATGATTAATGAGAAATATAAGTTAGAAAAGCATTGTCATAATTAATTCATCTCAGTCTGAGGGATTCTTATTTTTAACTAAAACAACTATATCTTAGGCATCAGATCCATATTGATATCGAAGAACATTTTCATTATTCAAGATGTATTCATTATCATTAATAACTTGAATCTAGTATTATCAAAACCATTCATTCCAAGTAGTTTATTACAATTTACTTTCATATTATGTCCATTTCTTTGGAAAACATGCTTCATTATGATTTTTTCTCAAAACAAAGTGAGGTGATTTCAAATATCTTCTTGAAAAAAAAAGTAACACATGAATAAAAAACAGCTTCATCATTAGCTTGGTCCAAAAACTATTCCCTAAATGTGAACTTTCTCATTCCAAATATTGAATCCATTTTTAAAAATTCAGAACACTTAGTTGGATAAAATTAATTTAAAATTAAACTCTTAGATAGAACAAGAAGATGTAATTTTAAAGTGAAAATGTTCAGATGATTGAAATGTTTTTATATTCAAATTCTATGTGAAATTGATTACAATGATCTGCATTGGATGAAATGATAAATTTTTAATCAAATTATAATTTAAAAAAAATTGAAAATATAATTTTACACAACAAATTATCTAGATCACAAATATTTTTTCAATTAAAATGAAATATTTTATTACGTTTAATCAAAACATGAAACATATCTGAAAAATAAAAAAAAATCAAACATATTAAATTTTTATATTAAACTTTAATGTAAGAAGTTGATACTTCACATATTATATATTCAAGTTTTAAAAATTATATTTAAAATAAGTTAACCATCAAAAGGAGGGAAAAGAACTTTTAGAAATATCGAGAATTTTAATCCGTAAAATTGGTTTCACTATCATCTTATGACTATAACATAATTTGGATGAATTTAAACACCATTGATTAAATATATAATATATAATTTTATAAATTTGGTTAATACAATTTATTCCCTCGAATTTATCAGCTAGGTTATTAAAATATTTGTTTGTGTGGTTAGTCTTGGTATTGCGTTCAATATAAGCTTTTGAAGAAATTTAATTTATTTTAAGAAGTGACTTACTGTTAAACCATGGGGTGTTATATTCTTCCCTCTTAAAATTTTCATCTTATAAATTTTCATGAATATTACCTTATAATAATATGAGGGTGGTTATTCTATTTGAAATCCTCATGTTCCCATGTTGCTTCTTCAGTTTTATTGCTTCTCTAAAGAACCTTTAGCAGTTGAGTCATTTGATTCCTCAAAACATGCTCTATAGTGTGATGAATCTTGATATTATATTCAAATTGAGACAAAAAGGGTTCTAGTTCTATTTTATTGTAGTTAAGTACATGTTTTGGTACATTTATGTTCTTCCTTATCAATTATATGTTGATCACATCATCAAAATTGAAGAGATATGGTGTTAATACAAATCGGTAAGCGACATATCCAATTCTTTCAATAACTTCGAACAGTAAGATATTCCTTGGTCTTAACTTCCTATTATCAAAGATCATTATGATTCCCTTCGATGGGGATACTTTTAGGATGACATGATCTCCCAAAACGGAATACCATATTCTTTCCCTTGTTGTCAACAAAACTATTTTCACTACTTTGATATTCTTTAATATGAGCATGAATAGTATTTACAATTATCATTTTATCTTGAATACATTCAATGACTATAATTTTTCATTCAAAAACATCATCCAGACATATTTTGGTATGAAATAATTGTCCATATAAATCGTCATGTGATGCTATTTGAATACTTGAATTGAAACTATTATTGTATGAAAACACTATGAAAGGTAAATATTGATCCCAACTACCGTCAAATTCAAGGGAGAATGATATCATCATAAATTATATTGTTTGAATTATTCGTTTTAAACTATCAATGAGTTTTAGGACGGTAGGCAGTTTTTAAATCCTCAGTGTCTTGAGCCCTCTGGTAGCTTTGCTAGATATTTTTTATAAAACAACGATCTCAATTAGACACAATCTATAGTGGTGCACCATGGATTATTATCCACCTTTAATATATATTCATCCCATGATTTAAAGATGTAAATATGCTATTATAGAATGAAAATATTCTTATTTGGTAAGTTGATCAACAATAACCAAAATTGCACCATTCCTTCTAGGAGACATTCATAGTCCTACGAGAAATTCCATCGTAATGTCATCCCATTTCAACACAAGTATTTAAATGGGTTAGGTGAATCCATTAGGATGTTTCCTCTCAACATTCATTTCTTTAAAAACTATAAATCTTGAAACATAGTTAGAAATTTCCCACTTCATAATTTCCAACTTTTCTTCCACATATTCCAATACATATTGGTACTAAAAAGGTGTATCGGGAAATTTGAGATATGATCATCTTCTAGTAGTTAATATTTTAGCTTCTAAATAGATGGAACACATATCATCTTGAAAACAAATTTGAATATAAACTCCACAAAAAAATCATTCAAATTTTTGTATCATTCATAACATTAGTTTTATAAAAAAAATGAAATAATAAGATGGAGAAATTTTTATCTCTTCTAAGAAAGATAGTTTTGCAGTAATTAAATAAAGGAGTGGTCCTCCCCTTCCTTAATAATTCTGATTTCAATATTTACTAAATAAATTAACATAGAATCTCTCTCAATCAAAATTTGGGTTATAACTCCATGATCTTTCATACATAATTCATATTCTACATTATTTTCATTTACTAGGTTTTTATATATCGATTAATCAAAATCCTTCAGTAACTCAAGCAATCACATTTGACTCATGTCCTGTTCTTTATGTCATAATATGAATTTCAAACGCTTTTGATCAAGTATATCTCACATATTTCACCGTATAGATATTTTCTCCATATCATCATATCAAATATAACGACTACTAACTCAAGATCAAGAGTTTTATAATTTCATATAATATTTTTAAACTCATGGATTAGTATGCAATACCGTTATCATTTTTAATATGGTGAAACCCAAATTTCTATTATGAATCATTTTATATCAAAAACACGTAATTTTTTGATGATAGAGTTAGTATCTAAGCATTGATCTATATTCCCTTGAATTCTTCAAAAAATTATTCACAAACTTTTTTCTATTCAAAATTTACCAATTTATGTGTGGTCTTGTTTAACATGTTATCCAATCGAGGAAAATTATTAACAAATCTCCACTATTAACCTCCCAAACCAATGAAACTACATAACCCATTTTTTTCATTGGTGAATTCCATTATTGGACTCTATTTTCTTTTGAAGGATCAATTAAGACTCCATACAAAGAGAAAATATATCAATGAAAAGGAATTTATTAAATCCAAAATTCACCGCTAGTAAATTTACCATTTAACTATTTTCTTATAATAGTATGATGAATCATCCATGAGTGATTATCATTGTCATAATTTTGTTTAGAATACAACAGGATATCATAAAAAATTCCAAAACAAAAGTATCAATAAATTAATTTTATTCATTGTTCATTGGATCCATGAAAACCAATGGTGCATTAGGGAGTCAAATGAAATTACTGTAAACTCATAATGTCAAATCCACATTCAATAATATATATTTAGAATATCTTCCAACATTACATGTAATTTATGATCTCTAGAATATTGGTTAATCTACAGAAAATATTGACCTCAAGCACGTTGATCAAATAATGAATCAATGTGAGGATGTTGATATATGTTCTTATCTCAATGGCATTAATTCTCTATAATCAATGCATAAGAACATGGATCCATATTTATTCTTAATAGAGAGAACAAGAGATCCCCATAAATAAACATTGGGGAGAAAAACATCCTTAATTTTCAAATCTAAGAGTTTTTTACTCAGTTTCACTAATTCCATAGATTTAATTCTATTAGGAGTATTTGATATTAGCCTTAGAGGAGGGATTAAACTAGGAGAAAACTGAACTTCATGCTCATGGGGGTCTTAATGTAATTTCTCATGAAATAAATTAATTTATTACTATACAACAAGATCATGCCAATTTTAAGATTAAATTATTCTTCCCTAGATGTTATTTTCTCTTCCTCTCAAAGTATTTCAATCCCTCATGACACTGGGGGTGGATCGATATGTGAATCATATGACTAAATTTCTATTGTAAAGTTCATGAATTCAACATCTTCCTCAAAAATCATAAATTTCATCCATATTTCAATAAATTTTCTCATCATCTTTTGAAATCTAGTTCACACATAAGATTATATCAAATTCAACCATATGTATTATGATAATCATAGAAAATAAGTCTCCTATATATTTCATAATAGGGATAGTCTAACATATTTTTTTCAATAAGACTTCCCTTAAGTGTTTTGACTCTCAAATACCTTGATAAATAAAAAGGAAAATGTATAATTTTCTTAGAAAACAAGGTAGGTATAAAAGAGTACAATGACCGATAATGAAATAATTCATTGGAAAATATCAAAAGTAGGATTAATGTTCCTTCCACCATGTAATTAAGCACTTATACCTGAACTGAAGTGACTATATAAACTTAGAAACACACCCTTGTTCTCTTCCATGGTAGATTCCCCTTACACATGAGAATTTTATTTCAATAATGACAAATTTATTTTTTGTTGAAGAAATGATTATCATTTTTTTGTTTCTTCCCTATGAATTCATGAGATAGATGACCCTTTTATCCAAAATTGTAACACCCTGGTGTTCCCTTTAGTTATTTAACTATACGTTTCTTCACATAATTTTCCCATGACTGAAATTTATTTACCCCATTATTCTTATTATGTTCTTTAAATTTCTCGTGGTTCTCATCTGAACTCTAATTATCATGGTTTCCATTGAATATGTAGGATCCAGAAATCTCTGTATCTATTTTGATGTAAGCTTAACTATATTTCATAATATGATGAAAATGTTTTAGAGGTGAATTATATTTGAATACATGTCTTATTAAATTAAAATAAATGATCAATATTATACTCTAGATTACATGTATAATCCATAAAAAACATAGAAACTCTTGTAACATTATCCTCATATTCCATGACACTTTCTTCCTCCTTTTTCATTAAGATAAGTAATTTTCTATTCATCTTTCTTTGTTCTTTAGGAGGGAAATAATTGTTGAAGAATGTTTCTTTAAAATACCCAAATTCCATGCATTCTATTTTATATTCCTCCCTAATATCTAGGTTCAATGACCACTATTGACTAGAACCACCCTTTATACAATATTCTTCCAGCACTATCATTTTTTTATCAAATATTTTTGATAAAAATATCTTTTCGAGGGACTTGACACATTGCTCAGCTACCACTGAGTTAGTATTCCCACTAAAAGAAGGGGTATTCTGCTATATGAAACTATCCAACATATGTGTAGCAAAATTATTTTTCACAACATGTGTATGTAGTCTTAATATGTTTACGATCTTCTTAGGTCCAACACGAACTATGTTGGATTCCTCAATGGGGATGTACCTAAATTGTCCAAGGGTATTGATTTCATTACATTAATTAGGCTCTGTCACTAAATAATGTAAAACATTGTGTTAACTATAAATCATCCTGATTATTGACCCAAAGAAGATACTCAAATGGGAATTTTTTTTAAATACTATAAGTAATTAACATTGTTCTCACATTGTTTATGTTTATTTTAAAATACAGTTCCCATGTTTTTACTAAACATTCTCAGATACCATTTGTAAATAACCTTCCCTAATAGCCCTAAGATGATGGATTATTTTGTTTAATTGGCAGAAATATAGGATTCAAATCCTAAATGTCTTAAAATATAAGCTGTTTTAATGAACTATATACATTCATAGTACAATTATTACTTTGGTAATTAAAAAATAATCAATATAATGGAATGAAGTTTTCATCAATGAACTCAATCAAACTTATATTCTTCATCACCATGGGAATAGAGGAAAAATAATAGGGTGATTTCATATTCTTAGTAATATTTACATTACATGGAATATATCTTGATTTAATGATAATAGTCAATATGAAAAGCTACATAACTAAACATGAATACCATTTTATCAATGAACAGATAATGAAATGAATCAATAGATTTTGTAATAGTGAAAATACTATAGATAATAATAAATGAACACTTAATGAAATTACTAATTATTGGATCTTATGTATCTAGAACATGAACCACCACTATCAAGATCGTTCACAAGACAACT